>BRZM01000065.1:1056214-1181257 GCA_033238685.1 Lates japonicus | reverse complement strand
GAGAAGAGAAGAGAAGAGAAGAGAAGAGAAGAGAAGAGAAGAGAAGAGAAGAGAAGAGAAACAGAGAAGGAAAGAAAAATGGAAGAAATTAGAGAAAAGGAAAAGAAAGGATAAGGATACTCTGATGCAGCTCCATGCCAACTTTCCTATAGTTAGTGTGTATGAAAAAAGACCCCATTATCAGAACACCACACAGACACTATACAACAAAATATATCCTCTGTCATAATTCCATTTAAAGCCACATGCACAACAGACACCTCCATCCTCCTCTGACAGTTCATAGGAGAGAGGTGGTTCAGCAAACTGCATCAAGCAGATGCTGAGTCTTGTTATGGGTGAGCAATTAAATCCCACATTTCTCATGTCTCACTGGTTTTCTTCTCTTTCTCTTTATGTCTAGCTCTCATCATTTCATTTTGCATATCATCAATGAGCTTTTGCTTTAGAGTCACTTTACAGACCTTATACAACATACATACATGGAAGACTGTGTGTGTGTGTCTGTGTATTTGCACTTATATTTTTATACTTTAATGCAAATATGCGCTGCATATAACTAATGAATGTACAAGGCATGCACTCACCACTGGTTATGTGTACACCTGCACTCATTACTCATGAAAAATTGTCTATGTATGGAAGTGTGTAAGCCTACTGTACTGCACTTGGAGTGTCATTGACTTACACTGATCATTTGTTTAAGTGACATATGGCTATGCTCAATGGCAAACATGTCAGAGGTGCGATAATGTATCACTGCCAAACAAATGTATAAAGGTGCCTTGAGACTGGATGTGAAGTGAACTGGGTGAGGTGGGGGGATTCCATATAAGGTCAATGCAAAAGGTGCAAGTGGCTGCAAATTCAGATTGGACAGTGCAAACTGGTGCAGATACAGATTTGTCCTAGTAGCAAATATCTAACTTGATAACTCTGATATATCACAAAAAAGAAGAAAATTGAATTCTTGTCAAGTTATGAGATCAGTTGGAGGCTGAGGCTGAGCTGTCGACACATGGAGACAAACTCACACACACACACACACACTCATAACATATAGGCACATAGGTAGATAGCTTACAGCTAAAGAACGCAGTCTGAGGTGATGAATGACTGGAGACTGTGATTTGATTTGATCAGTTGTCATTATAATTTGTATAACATCCACTACTATTCAAAAATTGTTTATTTTAATCAAAAAGGGGGATCTTTACAACCTTAACCACAACCACCATGATTTTTGCTCAGCCTTGTTGCTTTAACAACAGAAGTGGAAGCTCAAATGCTGTATTTGAGGATGGGGTCATTTTGGAAGGCACAACAGAAAAACTATTTTACTGCCAAGACACAAGGACATGCTGGTGTCGCCCTTTACACAGCTCATATTGTACAACAAGTCTGACTGAGGCAGATCAATCAGTAATGGCTTTGAGGGGCACACAGATGGTGCTGGGGTTCCTATCTACCACTGCCAAGACCTGGGGTCCTTCCCAGAAGCCCGCTGACTTCTATTGGTAGGTGGTGGGTCGCAGGAGGTGAGAAGAACACCACACCATGTGTTGTGGAGGTACAACATGTCTGTCATGTCATGCCACCTCAGGCTGACAGTAGGGTTAATGGTATGAGGACTGCAGAGCACAGGGTCTCTGGCTTTTTAAACTAGCAGAAAAACTGGGGAAAAAATCAAAAAATGGATGAGACGTGAACTTTGTGTTATGCTAAATGTGCTGCAACTTAGTATATTAGATTTAACTAATATCTTGTGCAGTGCTTATATAAGATACAGTATCTGGGAGGGCACAGAGATGTGTGGATCTGCCTGAGTTTTCCCAGCATGACACCTTGTATGTGACTGATTCTTCCCTCTTCACAGTGGTGTTTGTGGATCTTGGGGTTTAGGTATGGTAGTTGGTTAGGAGACACTTGGTCGTCCCTACTCCCTCATGAGAAAGGTCAAGCTTGAGTGAAATCAGCCAATAAGACCTTCACTGGGCCCCGGCGGCAGCCGACACACACCGCTGCATTTTCTCTAGCTAACCGTTTGACCATCACTGATTTCCCTTCTCACTCCGCAGCCATTTATGACTCTGCCTTGTGTTATCATAGCCCCCAGGTGAGGCCATGCTTCCCTAGAAGGAAAGAGGGAGGAAGAGTTTGATAAGGGGGTGATGGAAGGAGAGAGATAGAGAGACAGAGAGAAGAAGAGAGAGATATGAAAGGATGAACTGATAATGGAAGTCAGGGTTGGATGTAAAGATATGAAAGATGGGAGTCTGTGGTGCCTAATGTCATTGATATTTTTTCCCCCTCTCAGCCCTGCATTGCTGTACACAGAATAAATAGCTGATATTACCAACATCCATGCGCAGTATAATTGACTGGCATTTTTTGCTCAGATGTAAGCACACAACAGGTTACAGCGGCAATAGATTGTAATGTATTGAGGAAATGCAGTGTTCAAGATGCCGTGGAGCCGCTTTGAAGAATTAATTGGGTGTTTCTGTGGGAGGCACTGAAGCATGATGGTACATTATCAATAAGCATACTGCTGTCTGAGGGATGAAGATTTCCATCAAGCAGTGAGCATGGCTGCAGCTGTAACTAATGCTTCTGTATTTAAGTTAATCAGTTCCTGCGATGGCTCCTGTACAATAGCTGATTCTTTCTCATTTTACATTCACCATCTTCTTTCCCGAGTGTGTCAGATGTCCTGTACTTATATTAGCTGAAGCATCTCAGCATATTCAGTGGAGCATCTGGGGATGAAAGGTGTTTTTGAGATAGCTGAGGATGAGATTTCCTTGTTGAGGAGATTTATTGCACTTTGATTTCTACAGCCTAGAGAGTCAAGGGCTCACTTACACAAACTAGCTCTGACTATTCTTATTCTATGAATAAGCCCTGTGCTCTTTGCGAAAGGATGCACGCTAATATAGGTGACATTTGTTTAGGCATATTCAAACAATGACGGATACTTTATTGATCTAACATTTCAGATGGTGATACCGTTGACATGCATGAGGATTTCTATAAAAAAAATCTGTGAACAAGCTAAAAAAAAAAGAGAGGAAAGAGATAAAATACTTTGTTGGGTTCCAGTTAAAGAAAATATAAAGATGATGGAGCAAATAGACATTAAAGTACATTTATTTCACTGTGTGATCTGTGTTGTGATCTGTGGTATTGTTTTGGCCTCCATTTTCCTGGGAGCTTATGTCAATGAAAAAGTACTGTACATCATGTAGGTGGTGAGTGTTTCCAGCAACACAACTAGTCATCCTTACATCTATCTATGTTTCCAATGGGAAATGATTAGTGGATACAGAACGTACTCAACATTTTTGCTATCTTGTATTATGAGAGGGTGTCAATAAAAACAAGCTCCCAGCGAGATACATCTGTACGTTGAAAAGCTCTCTAAATGTAAATTTTGACATGAGATCTTATGTGATGTATTACATTGAGCTTTCCTATGCAAACTTGGCAAGCAATTTGTGTTCCACATCTCACTTTGGAAGCTTGGCCACATGTAGCAGCATGAGAGCCTTTTATTTAGACTGTCAACACATTCCATGCTGTAGCTTACCTTTCACAGATATGTGCAGAACCACCTGTAAGTGTAAGAATGACAAGGGATTCCCTGGATTATCCTGAATGATTTTGTTTGGTTACAGTCCCACATAAACAGTGTTTTAATGCAGACACGTCTCCCTTTTTTATTTTTTTCTCCAGGGTGGGAGAATAAAAAGAAGTGGATATATTCCCCGCCCAGCCCATCACTGCCATCAGCATTCATAACCTCTGTGTCAGATCAGGCAAGGGCTTCTGTTTCGATTAAACTTTGCTCACACCGGGACGACATTTACGTGAGAGGACAGCTGATATTTTCACACTGTAATTACAGGCGTAGGTCAATGAAACACAGAGGCAGCTGCTACACGCCCAGTTCTTACTGCTCGGCAAATCAGTGCTGACCCAGCCAACAGAGCTGCATATAGATGCATATATTCAGTGGAGGAACAAAAGCAGAGCTACAGTTTACAATGAAACTGAGTACACCCCCGGTCAATATCACTAAAATGATAAATGATTCAAATTTATACCATTGTACAGTAATTATAATATTTTTAAGTTGCAGTGTTGAGTATTTAATCTTATGTATAATTAAATACAAACATTGAAAATACAAGCCCCAAAGTACAAACTCAACACTTCACAAAGATGGGAGAGGGTACAACAGCGTCAGGAGGCTACTGAGCATAGGCTGATAGTTACACAACCTTACATTACAAACAGTCACTGATCAGACAGTGAGAAGGACACTGCATGAAGCAAACCATTGGTCACAAAACAGCACAAAACTGCAAGATTAAACATGAAAAGATGCCTCATGATAGCACATTCTTTGGTCAGATGAAACAAACAAAAAAAGATGTTTGGATCTGATGGGGTACAGGATATTTTGAGTGCTCCTGGACAGAACTACAACAGTGACTGCAGAGAGTTGGGGGTGTGTTGATCTGGGGCTGCATCAGTGTAAAAGATGCAGGGAAGATGACATTTATAGATGGTACTATGAATGAAAGTTTGTATACCCACATACTGAATGAAAAGCTGACTCCCAGTCTCAAGACAAGTTCATCAAACACCATGACCCGGCCAAGCATGTCCCCTGACCTGACTTGAAACCAGTACAACACCTTTGGAGTAATTTAAAGTGGAAGGCAGAGCAACAAAATCCTTCAAGCTAATCAATCTGTGAAGAACATCCAGAACATCTCTCCATAGATTTGTGTCAGTATCATTCATGCCCAGGAGGACCAAATCTGTCATCAGAAATAAAACCGGAAATACAAAATATTAAGAAACATAAAAGAATGGAGCCTCATTAATGAAGGGTGTACTGACTTTTGTTGCAGTCAGTTCTTGTCTATGGACACTTCATTAGTTTAATTAGTCAAACATTTCCATTTTCAAATTAATTGGCTCCATTCTTCTCAGGCTCTGGGAGAAAACAAATATAATTGTATTAAAAGGACAGGATTTATGAAGGCTTTGAAAATGCATGTCTCAACACTGTGAGGATAATATTGACAATTCATTCTTATTTTTCTTCATTTTATAGACATTTGACCGATTTATGTCCTACAATTAGTTACCAGTGTGTCAGAAGATGTATCTGCTAGAATAAATCTGGTTTCAATTTCAATTGCCTTACTTTCCCTTTTTTTTTGTTTTTTTGCTTTAAATAAAGATTATGATAAAAATGTGTCACTGTACATTCATTTTGTTTCTCTATAATGCACACACACATACACACACAGTATCCAACAGCTGAACCCTAAAAGCAATTACAGAAGCACGGGACCTGCTTACAAACAACTCTAGACTAACACACTGCCAAATAGGTGGTACCCACTTTGTATGCAAAGCCACCTTGAGACAGGAGGTATCTGCAGGTGAGCCTCAACTCTGAAGACATTTGTTAGTGTCAGATCTGGAAACACAAGCACGTACAAACACGAGTAAATATGCTGATGATGCTATGTTGAATTTTAAACCTTTACTAAATGCCACCAGTGCTGAATTGAGCTCCCATAAAATGAGGAATAATGTACTTTCTGGGACTAGATATTTTATTTATTTTGAACAATTTCAGGTAATTAAGAACAAAAGCTAATATGGAGCTACATATCCTTCTTTTTTTTTTTTATTATTTTGGCAACAAAAAGGCTGAATATTGTAGTTTTCAGCTCTCCTGCTCCATGATATGGTTTGTATACAAGAGTATGTTTTTTGCTGCTTATCTTCCATGGCACAGCACAGTGCCTGTGTCCTGCAGAGTCTTTTTGCAGTAGTCTCTCACCACTAGAGAAGTCGTATACTCACTTTTCTTTAAAAAATAACTACAACCGGTGGCAAGTATAGATTAGTCTATTGGTCCATCTGTCCATCACAAAGACTGTATCGTTTGGTAATAATCTCCACCTCAGATTGAGTAAAGTGAGGTTCTGTCGATTACAGAGGGAGGCTTGTGAACGATTTGTTAGCTTGTGTCATTAAAACCTCTCCTCTTTACTGATCGTATACATTGATCTTGAAGTCAAAGTATCAAATTACTAAAACAGAAATGCAGAAATGGTTGATTTTATGGAGCCAAGACAGATGCATCGCATCCTCTCAAGAATTACATGCTTGTTTTTCATTCATTAACCTTTAAAACCAAACCTTTAATTTATTTGCATATTAGTGTCCTGTCATTTACTTAAGCCATTAGCTAAACTTTTCAGTTTAAAATGCCTAATTAATGTCCACAAATCTGAGGTCTAGTTACAGATCACCTCCATTTTAATTAGGCTGTCTTTGTAAATACTGTATGAAATATTTGAGTTGTCTGATTGCTTAGTGTGTTTTTCATTTAACATTTTAAAAAAGTAATTCTTTAAAATCATTTTTATTTTCATCATCCTAATGTAGATGTGACTCAGCACAGCTGCCCGCCTGCCTCCCACATCAGTCATACTAGACTGAATAAAAGAGAAGGTGATTGAACTTCTCTCTCTGCGCCTCTGTCTGAGGGAGCTCAGCTGGGTCTAGCTGTGCTGTTACCCGCTACAGCTTAGCCCTCTCATCAGATGCAGGCCGGTGCGGGGAGAAACCATGTTGGGCTAAGGGAGGGATAACTAGAATCTCAACTGACTTCAAAGGGGAAACAAGTCTAGACTAACGCGCTGCCAAATAGGTGGTAACCACTTTACATGCAAAGCCACCTTGAGACAGGAGGTATCTGCAGGTGAGCCTCAACCTGATGAAAAAATTTGTGAGTGTCAAATCAGGAAACACAAGCACGTAAAACCCCATGAGTAAACATGCTGTTGAGGCTACACTGAATTTTCAATCTTTTCTAAATGCTACCAATGCTGAATTAAGCTCCCATAAAATGAAGAATATTAAGCTGCACTAGATGCCCTCCTGGAACATGTCATGGTTTCAGGAATTGTGGTTAAGTATTGACAGAGATGTTGATTTCTACTTCAGCATAAACAGGTCTAATTAACAGTTTATTCTCCGCTGTCTTACTAGGCAGTCATGAATCATTCACCGTGATCATCCATGTCCCCGACTCCCTTTACAGTCTTTCTCATTTGCTTTGGCACAAGCCTTGACTGAAAACCATGCTTCTCAAAACACTGAGAGGAATTCTCAAATCTGAGAAAAGTTCTAAAGTATATATATCTCACAGTATTCAAACATAAATACAAACATCCTCAATCTAATAGACATTAGTGCACTGGAAAGACAAATATCAGATATCAAGTAGATTAAATATTGTAGCTAGACAGGAACATTTCTACAATAACTGGGATGGTTATTGTTACTGTACAATGTTATATCACCTGTCATTTATTTGTATTCTACAGTACTGACACTGTAAGGTGATTACTTTGAATAGAGGTAAAAGGTTAACAGTTGTGATGGATACTGGTTGTAGAGGATATTCAACATAACTGTTACTAATCATAAGTCTACATAGGAAATACAGAAAATAGGCTAACAAAATGTAACTTCACTGTCACAGTTCCTTAGACATTTTGAAGCCTTGACTGAGGAACTGTAGCGTGCGGACCTTCGTTTTTCTTTCTTCAAAGCCTTGACTTCAACAATGAGATTTCACTCTGTTAGCAGTGAAGAGCTGGTTGAGGAATTGTCCTTTTGCAGCAAAAATGAAGTGCTGTTCTGCACAGTATAAAATGATGTGGTGTTTTGAGAACTGCAGCAGTGTTTCACAAACTATGCTTAAGCAATTAAGAAAAACTGTAGCATTCCAACATGGTAATGAGTGCTCTCTGACTCGATGATACTCATGCTTGCGATGCACTGGATTAGAAATGATCTGGATGCCCTGTCTTTCACCTTGTGCATAACTGCATGACTGCAAGACAGTTAGGGATTATCAGCGCACATGCAGCCCATACATGAATACGATCAATGGACCGATGCACATATGTTTAGTCACTTAAAGACATATCTTCACTAAACACAAGCCATTTGTGGATGCCTGCAGAGCATGACAATGTTGGGGGCTGTTGTTTGAAGGGATGCCAGAGGGGCAGTGGGAATAAATGGTTTGCTGGGTTGAGGGTGGGGCATTAATTAGTATGCCTGTGGCTTTATGAGTAGAGGTGGACAACAATATACAACCACTACAGTTCTCCTACAGAAGCTAAATAAATAAATACTGGCAAATACATACAAATAAATACAGGCAAAGACTGTATATGTCATGGACAGGTATTGTGCCATGTGTGTTTTTGTGTGCGATATAGAGTCTGGTTTAGGGTGCCGTTTGCAGAGATGGTTCTTTAAAGAACCACTTGCTAAAGGCACTTTAAAGAAGCTCCAGAGGTGCTTCTGATTGAGCAGTTTTAACATTATCCACACGCCATCCACCATCTCCACTCATCCTTCATTTCTCTACCAATTAACTATCTGTCTCCTGGGTTGATAGTTGACAAAGCAATGCATAGGGTCAAATTCTATCCCTCACTCTGCATATGTGTGTGTGTGAGTGTGTGTGTATGCATGCCAGGGGTATTTGTATATGTGTGCATGTTTGTTTGTTAAATGCTATCTGCCTGTCAGCATCCCCGTTCTGGCTTCCGTTTCCAAGTAACTGCTGGATGTGATCAATCCAAGCCCCACACAGCAGCAGGAAATCTATAGAGAATAGACAGGCCTCTATCCAACCCTCTGTATAATTGGCAGGTTAGAAGTTCATCCTGCCAGAGGGGCCTGCAAGGTAATGTGAAGCTGGCATACTTAAGATATGAACACCAAACATACTAAATCTCATGTCAATTTGATCATGAGTGAAAGCAGTCTTAAAAGGCTAGATAATGTCCTTCCTTGGCGAGAGAACACCATTCATTTGTCCTGGTTTAGGCTGCCTTAGTACTCTTAGGGCAAAACTCCCTCTGGAACACTATATGGCACGTCCCATTCACTTTATTTGATGGTGTTATAGGTAGGAAACACAGGGGCGTTGAGGAGGATGACAATTTCATTTTGGGTGGGTAATTTATCAGCGTGAAGGAGCCAGAGATTTGAGGTGTAATGATCTGATTCACTGGCCATCTTGAGAAAGGTCAGAACTAAGATAAATGTCATCTGCGGTGAATTCAAAGGAGTTGCCAAGACTTCAGGAATAAACACAAGACAGGTATTGACTTACGGTGTGTCAGGTTTTCAAAGGGCTGCCCCTTGCTCCTTTAGAACCACTTGCCATTGACAGATTATAATAAAGACATTCAAAATACTGGCTTTTATTTCTCTGGCTGAGTTCAGCGCATAATGTCTGATAAAAATAACACTATACTGGCCAATGAAAAGAAATCAGAAGAGATAGGTTACATAAAATAGCAGCTGAGAATGCCAGCTACAGGTACCTATAGCATAAATAGTGCATCACATGATTTCCCTATGGAGTTTATCAACCTCAAAGCACTCTTTGTATGCTAAAGCACTGCATTAGAAGCACAGTGATTGATCTCAGCCCCCCACCCACACTGACAGTGGGTGATGCAGTACCTAAAGGCTTGATGCTGTGCCAGGCAGAAGCAGACTGCTCAGGAGAAGTTGGTTGAAGGAAGGAAAAGATGGAGAGGAATGAGGGGAAGAGAGGCAGAAACAACAGTAGAGTAGATAGATAGATAGATAGATAGATAGATAGATAGATAGATAGATAGATAGATAGATAGATAGATAGATAGACAGATAGATAGATAGATAGATAGATAGATAGATAGATAGATAAGAGAACAGAATAAATAATAATGAGTTTTGCAATGAAAACAAAGACTGACTGACAATGACTGGTTGATATCTGTGCTTTAATTTAATTTGCTAATCAATTTTAATAAATGTCTGCATGGTACTGGATGCTGTTAACTCATGACTCATTCTTTCCCCACTTAGTTACAATAGGATTCAACTGATGGATCATACTTCCACTGGAGTGGCCATTACCATTTATGCTGGCGTACCTATTAAGTGATGCGTTGTTTGTGTCTGCTTTAGCTTTATTTGTCCCTAGATGGTATTTTATTTTAGACAAAAGCGTGCAAGAGGAATGCAAAGCAATAGGCATAAGCAAAACAATATAAAACAATAAGCACACAACAAAACAATATGCAGTAAAACACTTGGATCCACATGGTTTATGACAGTGAGAATATCTGTAGGATCATAACCTCAAAGCTGGGATTCAATAACAGCTAAAAACATTTAAATGTAAGCACAACTCTTACAGATAGGAAATAGATAAAAGCAATGTAGACAAAAAGAAGACGATGACCATTCTGTCATTGCCAACATAACCATTCGTGACCATATCATCATCATCTCTGACATTTGGGACATAGTACAACCTCCTAAGTGTGTGTGTTTGTGTGTGTGTGTGTGTGTGTGTGTGAGAGAGAGAGTGCAGCAGAGAGAGAAAATGTACCTGCCTCTATCACTCTGCATGAGAACATTTTTAATCCCATTTTGGCACTCTCCTTCAGAGATTTTGATCAGCACGACACAACTGCTTGTAACTTTCCTACTGGGAAAACAATTGGTGTAGCCCTTCTGGCCTTCTTTATAGTGCTCTAAAAAAAATTCTGTCACCTAACCATTTAATGAGACACTTATGGAACCTGTGTCCTGAACCAGCCTTGTGAAAAGGAAAATAGCTTGAGTTTGAGACACTGGTAACAAAAACTGGGTAAAAAATGTTATGTATCAATATCTCTGATATGTTATTCATGTGTTTACCCTAACCACAGATACATATCGGAGGTTGGAACACCAGACTTTAGAGGAGAAATGTTACATTAAAACAATGTTTTGCTTAAATGCATGAATAAAAAATGGAAATTTCACATAAAGGCCATGAACACTCATACTAAAGCCATAAAGGTGTTTACACTTAGAGTCCTCAGGACTGTGACTGATTGACAACTCTCTCACTCTCCTGTCAGCTTTGTTGCACCTGTCAGAGTGGGACAAATTACACCTTTATCATTATTAGTAATACACAGGATCAGGCGACCCCACGTAATTCCCACCTACCTTCAACTTGAACAGAGGTTTTATAAGCCAGACTAGCTGTAAACACCACTGTGGGGGTTCAGCGCCTTTAATGTTACTGATGTTTAAACATAAACATACATTTCATGTAAGGAACTATCTGATAGACCATATTCACAGCAGACATCTACTACTAACAGTAGGAAAAGCATGGGTGTTTAAGGGAATCATGGTTTGGAAAATCTGGTTACTTGTACTCACATTTTCAAATGTGAATAAGAAGACTCTCATGACTGTACAATAAATGTGACATTGGAGGCAGGACACAGTTAACTTAACATAAAGACTAGAAACAGAGGGAAACAACTAACCTGGCTCTGCCCAAAGATAACAATATCCACCTACCAGAACCTCTAAAGCTCTTTAATAAACATTTCCATATATAAAAACCCACTGAGCAAATAAGCCTATTTCTTAAAATGTCCAACAGTTCTTTTACAAAGAACCTCTTATATTTATGTCAGGGCTTCACTACATGACATCAGTCCAACAATGCCCTGTGCTTACGGTCATCGAGCACTAGGAGTGAAAAAGAGCCTTTGCAACGGTTTATCTTAAATTGCGTAATATATCACAGTGAAAGATATTTGACGCAGCACCCAGGACGCCTTGTACCATCCTGACATAAAGACTAACATGTCAGATTTTTGTTTGCAACTTTTCTACTGCCAGGTGGAATAGTGAAATCTGTCCCTGGCACGTTTCTTTCTGAGCACCTCTGTACATCATAAAAGACTGTAAGCTAATATGCACTGTGCCATGTCTCTCCACCACTCACAGTCTCTCTGATTGCCTAATCTGACACAGCGTCCACCTCGAAAGATAAGACTATTGTATGGTGTAATCTTGGCATTACACACACAAAATCAACCTGTGCTCATCACACAATTATCCTGCCCATGTTAGAGTAAATATCTGCATCTCAGTCCCATTTGGTGTGTGTGAAAGTCCATATTCCTGCCTGTGCGCCGCCAAGATTGGCTGTCAACAGGTTAATCCCAATAAATCCAGCCATCTAAATGATTAGGGGTCTCATGCAGCAAAGCGATCAATACAGAGATAAAGAGAGGGATGTGCCATGGCCGACCAGCTCCTCACATCTCTGCTTGCTACGTCACAGTGAGCTCCAGTGATCGTAGTGGAGCTGGGGGAGAAGTGAGTGAAGGGGACTGCGGCATTTTTTTAATTTCTGAAGAGCAAACAGTCTGCCTTATCATTGTGTCAGGGGAGAGCCAATTCGTGATTCGCAGTCACAAGCTTTAAAGTGGTCAGTCCCTTATTTAGGAACTCATACACACAGTCAACGACACACAGTGGTTACACAGTGGACTGAATCAGATGTGCATCTCTCTCTCTCACACACACACACACACGATGATCTATGCATGAATTTAAGTGAATCTTTGGCATGCACACAAATGCTTACAATACACAGTCGCTCGTTATCGTATCTGTTCAGCACCACAGCGATATATGCACCTGAGGCCAGATGCATATAAATGTGCAATGTTCATTACAATCCCTCACTATTATTCATGGCCTGTCTGTTAAGTATAACAGTAGTTTCCTTCCTTTTAATTTGTGCATGTGCATATGCGATGCGTCATTACCAAACTATTCTTTATTGTTATAGTGTAAAATACCATAAATATATTTGCATAAATACGATAATGAAATCTAAGTAGATCGATGAACACATGACCTTTAAAGCTGCATAACACAGCTTGACAGTTAGCTACCACTGTATAACGTAATTCACTGTAGACGGTAGATCACTTGATCATATTCTCTCTAAGCTGAACATAACATAGTTGGTAATTAATTGGGCGAATGATAAGAAGTTGAATACAGTACAAATATGTATTCATACATAATGTATATATGTGTTTTTGTGTGTGGGTGTGTGAGAGATAGTGAGGAAGATCAAATGATAAGCTTTCCCTCTAGTTTAACTGTTTCTATTTGTTGTGAGAAAGTCAACAGACACAGCTGGAAAGCCTCAAGACTCAGTGGAGTTTGAGCCAAGAATGAACCAGGTCCATGGAAGACAGTGACTGCACCCTACACAGACCATCACTCTCTAACTGGCACTGATAGTCAGAGCCACAGCATCAATAAATGGAGTCAGTTCACCTCCAGCCTACATCTACCATCATGTCTAAAAGATCCCATTTAAGTTCTAAAAATCCCCTCGAGTAACATTCTCATCCTAAAGGGTGCCAAACAACTCCTACTGTCTAACCAGCAACCTTTTGCAACTTTCGCTCTCAGACCACTCTCAAGGAAGAACAAAGAGAATGCGAGTGGAGTGTGAGGCTAGATGTGTTTTTGAAGGTTTTCAGAAGAGATGGCCGGAAAGCCACAGGGCTAATCACAGGAGAGCAGAGGTGATAAGCCGGCTAATGGCTTTGACACTTCTGGTCGCGTAGCTGTGGTCCCTGCACTACCAATTCTTATCTCTTTAGGGCTTCTAAACCCACCTGCCACCTATGCATAAACCTAGCTTTTGCAAAGTCACAGTTTTTATGGTATACCCACAGTACTAGACTGACAACTCACAGTATCCTAGTGCTTTCATGATAACCTCTGGATTCTTAGACCACACCTTCACTTCCTCTTGGACAAATTTAACTCAGTATGTGAAATGTCTAATAAAGACAATGATTATTCCAAACTGCAACCAAAATGGATTATGACCAGATTGCTGATTAGACATAGGTAAATAGATGGATTTCAAATAATTTAGATATTTCATCAACTTTCTCACAGAATATATATTCAACAAAGTAAAATATTGACTTGTCAAGTGGACTGTATCTGGCATCAAAGACCATATTGATACAGATATATTTTTTTAACAGTTGATCAAACAACTCTTCCTCCTTTGACAAGATAACATTGTGCTAACTTTGCAATGCACAGATGAGAAAGCTTCATATAGCCTATTTATTTATTTAATCAGCCTACATCAGTTATTATTTCATGTACACTTAATGAACTGTCAAGCCAAGTGAGGTCTAGATCACATTTTGGCTTGATGAATGAGTCTGACAGATGGCTGAGATATTCCAAATTCATCAGTGCTACAAACTGCATTTTTCCACACAGTCACAGTAATGGAGAGTTGTGCAAAATTGTCACCTCTGGTGTTTTTGTATTACTTTGAATTGTTGGTGAGCTGATCGAATCCTAATGAACTCACCAGTCATCAAAATATGCTTTTAAAAGTTCATTATAGCTGCATTTTCCCCAAAATGCTGATGCTATGAGGCACATTACTGGCAGAAGCAGAATGACTGTGGGCAGGCCTTGGTGAGTTAGGAGTTCTCTGCACTACTTTTAACTTCTCTCAGATTTGGGAGCTACTTTTAGAGGTAGGAGTCTTACAGTTAGGACTGATACAGCCTTTATTTTTAGGATTTCCTCTTAACTTGGCCAGTTAAGATCTGCTTTTAGCCCTGAGATGTTTTGTGAACAATGCCCCTCCCATTCAGGTATGTACCCACTGTGCAGCAGCAGCCCACTGCAGCCAAAACTGTGAGAGTTTATGGCTCTACAGGAGTATGTGCACTACTCCACAGGGCAATAAACTATGTCAATTTCTGTGTTGAGAGTATAACATGAAACATGTGAATGAAAATAGTAAGCTGTTATCTGAGCAACTAACCCTGGATCAAAAATAGAAGCCTGTTTCTTCTCAATAGGAAGAAGTGAGCTTTTAGGGAAGGGAGGAAGGAACTGAATAGCATAATTAATGCTGAGGAGAACACCCACTGTGAGAGGAATGAAGACAAAGTGCAGAAAAACAACATCCCTTTGGGGGTGGGTTGAAAACAGTGAGGTGGAATCAGGAAACTGCAAATGAGTGAAAAATCTATTTTCTGGCACAGGGACCCTCAGGTCACCTCCCTGTCTTACCACCTACCACCAGGCCACCGCATACTAACACTCGCCCGAGTGCCCAACTCACCAGGGATCAAAGCCGTCCTCACTGCTTGAAACATGGTGATAATTATGTTTCTTGATCTCTCCACTGTTAACTCCACTTATCATTCTGTTTTGTTTTACTGTGCGATCATGCCCTCGTGTGATCATACGCTCACCTCTACATTTATTAACTGTTCAGATGTTGCTTTCCATCCTTGTCTCCTCTGTTATGATAAAGGGCTATGCTGATTAAATGATAAATGATGAAAAAGAAGAAGTGATTTTAAACACCAAATCTGACAGGTTGTGAGATGAATCAGTATTAATTTTAGAACTTTCCTTAAATCCTTGCTCTAGCAAAATAATAGATAGTTTCACCTCTTTTGGCCTCAAAAAGTTATTTAAATGAAACCATCTGGGAAGTTTAGAGAGGTAGATTACTCTTTGGTGGACCTGCTAAGCATTTCCCCCTTCATCAACCATTATAATGTCATTTTGTTACTTGAACCCTTTACCTACACCTTTTAACGAGACATTCATGCTTTTCTAGTTAACATATGTGGTGAGAAGCTTATGAGGCAGGTCAGGCAGATAACTTGACTCTAATGCTATAATTAAACATGTTCTACTCACTACAACATTCGGTGCATCCAGAGCACACTTCGCAATAGCACCGTTTTATTTAAGCCCTCAACGCTCTGTTCACTCTTTAGCTTTGCCATGCATGCTGCTGCTGCACTACTCATTTGACAAGCACTGCTGGAGATGCTGCATAAAGACTTCCAACAGCTGCCCCAGCATCGACCTGTTTCCTATGAGTCCAGGTTTCCCTGGGGGCAAGTTATTATCGTCACTTCCCATTCGCTGCAGAGGTTGATGCAAGGTCACAGGGTGTCACAGCCTAGATGCCAAATATCAACTCTGTAGGGCTACAAACAATGATTATTTATTATTACTATTATTATTAATATTATTAGAAAATATTTGTCAATAAAGTGTCATAGTAATAGTGAAAGTGCCCATCACAATAACCATTGGTCAAAAATGACATCTTGAAGTTACTTGAAGTAAAAGCTAAAAGTTTTTGCGTTGCAATTATATAAAACATAGACATGTTCCATTTTGCTTGATAAATTCCCTTGACAATTAATTTATTAGCGAAATTGTTGCCAATCATTTTACAGCACAACCACCTTCACATGAGCTGACTGAAATATTCTAGTGTTTAAATTCAGGGGGGCATGATTGTAGCCTGTTGTTTTTTATTTATCATTCTGCTGCAATGGCCAAATGTTCCACAGATGTCGAGAGTGCTTCACAGTATTTGCCTTATCTCATGTTACAGACTTACAGCCAAATGCTTTAGGAACTTGTTATGTGAACAGGATCTCTGAATAAAGTGAGACTTAATAAATCCTTCAGGTTGGAGTGTTTGTTCACCCATCAGCTACAACCTAGCTCTCGAAGAATTCACAGAATTTTGGTGTCTTGTTAAAGGATGCTTTAGCAGAAGAGATGCAGATGTTCGCTAATATGAGGGCATAAATCAGGGCCCTCTGCATGAAGATAGGGAGCCTTATGCCACTGCTTAGCCTCCAAAAAGCTGTTTAGCAGAAGAGACTGGCAAAGAATGGAGACAGTAGCAACTTCGCCACCACCTGTTGTCTGATGACGTGGGAGAAGGGCCAAGGAGTAATTAGCGAGGCTGATCTTATGATTGCTGTGGGGCAAAGACGTAAGTGACCCCTTCTGACATGCTATATTTAATGGATTATACAAGCGTCTGCACCCCCTGGGGGAAAGAAGACAGAGGCCTTATTATGCAGTGCGCAACCTGGGAATTCGTCCTGCTTTACTGTGCAATCATGCCTTCATCCCTCAAGGTGAGCTAATCTGAAAACACACACACACACAAACATATGAACTTGAGCAGTGAGTCATAACACTGTCACATTCCTCCACATCCATTATAAAACAAAGGGAATCTTTGGGGTCTTGTTTCTATAAAACTAACATAAAAAGTCTGTGCCATAACAATTGTTTGATTCTTTCACAACATAGCATCTGAGAAAAACAGAGTGAACAACATGGCCGTGATGACAGGTCCGTATGATCCATAAATATGTGAGTAAGAATGGATGTTTCCTTGCGCTCTTGTTCGTCATTTTTTCTGCACCTATTGTTTTGAAATGTTACGCCTGACACCCACTGAGCTGTTTATTGTATAACTTTCTGTCTGTGGCATGCCTCCAAGCCCAGCCATTCAAAATCATCTATAAAAATCATTATTCATCTCAAAATTAATATTTTAGTTAATGGTGTCAAAAAATTACTGATACACTATACTGTGTACGTGGAATTAAAGCAAAGATGCATATTGCAGTAACAGAGGTTGCGTGCTGTTCTTCTATGGTGAATATGCAACAATACAGGAAACAAAGCCATCAGTAAGTGGTGGGAGATTTTCAGCGCTGTCAGCTTAAATGCAGGAATAAACAGTGGCGTTGTGCTTTTTAGGGCCCCTCTGCATCTGACCATGCCCTTGAAGAGCTCCTGTTGGAGCAAAGAGGAGTGCCCGAGAGAGGTCTAATCAGCCTGTGACAAATCAGCCTCTTCTCCAGCTTGTTTTTCATTTGGATAATGCAAGCCTCCTCTCCTAAGTGATAAAACAACCTCTGTGGAGTGGTCTTTACACAGCCAGATTAAATGTGATCACCTTGCCAACATACCCTGGAAGATTGCCATGATTAACAGGCAAAAGAGAATAATGATAATCATATGCAGGATAATAGCCCATACCAAATGGCTGCGTGATCTGTACATAAATCACAACCCATTTCCCACCCTAAAGGACATGGTTTTACCCTTTGGCTGGATTTGCTCAAGAACAATCTGATTTTTTAACCCATATGTGACCTAGATATGATTATCTCACAACCAATGTCAAATAAAAAAAAAAAAACTCAAAATAAATCCTTTAAAAAAAAAAATGTGGGGAGTTTGTTTTATTCTTTTTTCAGTGCAAATTCATTCTTTTTTATTCTGTGTGATTATACACCTTCAAAGTCAGCTAAGGGGCTGCAAACTGGAACACACACGGCAAGGTTGAGACCTCATGAATGTTACAGTGAGGTTAATAACCCTGGGCAAATATTAGCTCAGCTTCAAACAACACAATAATGACTACATGAGAGGGGCTGAGTTGGAGGGTGAAGCCTTGTAAAACCGCTTTATGAAAACTTGTACATTATGTGCGGTTCTTTAAAAGCGTGTAAACGTGTGTAAAAGCATGTGTATTTAAGTTACTGTGCGTGTATGTGTCTTTATCTGTGTGCCAAACATTTACAGAAGCTGGGGAGTGGTAAAGTGAACAGATTTGTTAGACATAAAATGTGCAGTTCTGGGTGTATATGTCAATTAATGAAGGCCTAATCGCATCAGAAAAGCTTATGGCACAACACCAGTACTTTATTCTCTTTTGTAAGCAGAGGGAGGTTTTAGCTATTTACACAGGCTGTATATCTGCAACAGACAGAACGAAAACTGGCGGCATCCCATGAATCGCAGGCAGTTCATGCACAGAGTAAAACAGCGTGAAATTAATTAGCATCAACTCAATTTGTGATCTATATGATATGGGCCGAGCTAGCATCCAGGTAAGACCTCTGGCAGGCTTTAGCATTACCCATAACCCTCAGGGAAATTGACTCCAGAACTAATCCATATGGGGAGGGAGTTACATGATGAGAGAAAATGCAAAAACAGAGCACATTATTTGACTGGGAAAAAAGAACAGCGCAACAGAGACAGAGAGATATAAAAAAGTAATGAGAAAACAAGTGGAACTGGATCTTAACATTTAGTCTATAATGAGACCGCCTCTTGGGGCTAAACATGGGCAAAGGAAAAGAAAATGCAAAATAAACATGAACAAATCAGCAACAAGAAAAGTGAAGTGCTACTTCTCTCTGTTCTTGGCAGGGTCAGCAGTGTTCAGCGATGTAGACGGAGATCTGCAAATAAGCTGGGGCCTCAATAACCCTGCTTTTTTCCCTTTTTTGGCACAATTACCATGTTTGATGCAAAGGTCACATTGATCTTGTTGTTTGTAATGAAGCATATGAGGTAAATACCAAAGCTGTATCTCCATTGACTGAATGTGATGATTTAGATGCTGTAAAATGCTAAAGCTGCCTCACCGTGAATTACTGTAAGTGGAGGAGCCTTTTTTTGGATTTATTTAGATCAGATTGAACTTTATTTGGCAAGTATGTTAACAAAGACAATGAATTTGTAGCAGGCCTCAGTGTACTTCTACACTGCAGTTCCAAGAACAAGTATACAGGAAGAAATACAGACATAAAACAACAAAGCTAGACCAAGATAAGCAAACAGCTACAATGTACTGGTAAAACTATATATTGTTTACTTCTGCCTGTTGTGTTGAATGTTTGACCACAGGAAGTAATAAAATACACTTGGAGGCCAGGAAGAAGAGGTGCTGTTGTCGTGGCAGAAGCTAATGGGGATCTAAACAAAGAACTTGATTGTAAACTGTATGTATATACAAGGTTGTGGTATAGTTTGCATTGTGTATACAGCAGAAGTGGTACAAGAATGTGTTGCAAAGAAAAGTATATGGAGGTGGATTATGTACATTTACAGGTGGGTTTAAAGAATAAAGAATTAATACATTGAACTGATGATAATTCTGCTGACAGGATGCACACAATGATCATATTAGAGTTGCAACTATGAAATTGCTGGGTGTCAATGATTATGATATAATGGCTGATGTTTTTAGATGAACACAATAGGACCAAAAGCTTAAAGACCAAAAGCCTTAATAAAGGAATCTTACCTGATGGTCTACGAACAGAAACATTGTAACTGCTGTAATTAAAGTTAAGTACAAGTGACCAAGAGCATGCAGGATTTCTGGCTCCTTCACAGGTTAGAGTTGAACAGTAAACCTTATTTTTAAAGATTACAGTAACAGCTGTAAGGCTTCATTTATTACTATTAAAGTAATAACATCATAAAATCATATCATAAAGAGCACTTAATTACAGGACAATGCTATCCAGTGGGAATGTTTTATACTATGTTACAGTGCCTGACATGTGCTGTAAAATCATGTTCATGACAATAATTTCATCCGGACACATCCTGTAGGGAACTTCAAAGGCTCTTTATTAATTGTGTGGCCTGAACTCTGGACTCCAATGATTTCTGCTGAGTGGATAGAAAGACATCCCTTCCTTTGATCATTACAGCTTTTAGGGGAGGGAGGTGAGGACATTTAGAAGCTTGATCCCTACAGGCAACTAAGTGAGGGGAATCATCAATTCAGACAGCATGGTCAAACTCTGTTGCTCAAACACTGCTGATCAGACTTAATCACAGGATCGTTACACTGCGAGCCTATGATGAGTCCAGAATTGACCACCACATCCTGATGAGGATGAGGCAAGCGATGAGCAGAACTTTATTCCCTATAGGCACCAAATCCCCTTGATGCTCCATTGGCCCTCTGTGTACAGAGACCTACGCCTTAACCTACCCTCTCTACAAAGAGCAAATGCACACATCATTAGACAGTCAGGGGTAGCCTCAAGGTCCAAGAAGTGAGCTCATAAGATGTAATCCTCAGGCAAAGAAAGTAGATGAAAGTGGATCTCTTTCACTCAGCAATGGCTGCTGATATGACTTTTAGCATTACAGTCTGGAAAGTGAACATTTTGTAAGCCCAGACTCTCAAGTAACTGTTCGGTCAGTATCATCTGACCCACACAGAAATATATGGTAACTGTGCTACAGTTTAAAAAAGGATATATCAATATTTGAGCCTTACTGTCCAGCAGCATGAATGAATGTATCACTGTTGAAACACTGTTGAAAAAGAGCATGTTTGTTCAGCAAACTGTCAGAGGAAACTAGGACTGGAGTGTTGTCATTATTACAATATTAACAAAGATCACCAGCATCAATGTATGAGATTCGTCTCCCAAGAAAAATAACAGTATCAGTAATGTCACTAAATGCCCAAAACAAGATTTATTTCCATTCAAGCTAACCATGACCACAGAAATGGTAGGCACTATTGGAAATACGTGCTTAAAGGCCTAATGCTTTTTTTTTTCTTCCAAATGTAACACACTGTATGACTCAGGTATGCTGACTATGTGGCTTTGGGCTTGCAGTAGACTGTATAAGAATACAGTCAGTAGAATTATTGGTTTACTGTGCAGATTTTTGAGTGCCTTTCAAAACTGTAAATACGACCATTCCAAAAAACAACAACTTGGGTATGATTAGGGAAAGATTATGGTTTGGGTTAAAAACGTACTTCGTTAGAGACCCCATTGTCATGGTTAAGATCATAAGTACTTTGTTAGGGTTAAGGACACTGACTGTTGGTGACAAAGTGGAAGTGAACTGCACGAGTGAACCCATCCAACTACTCCACAGTCAAGTACAAATCACGTCTTGCAGATGAGAAGAGTCACATCAAAAACTGCCGGTATTCGTCAGTCTGGAGGGCAGTTACACACACTGTATTTTGTGTATTGTTTATGGCCAAATGCAGAAATCAAAATGATGTTCAAAGCAATGAACTGTGGTGCACTGCAATGCATGACATGAGACCAAACATTTCAAAATGTAAAAGAGAAACATTAATACCACATTTTGTTACTTTTTGATTATCCAATTTATTCCCAGTGCAATGAGCCAGCATCTCTAAGAGTTAGCAGTATGCTACAGAGAGTTAGCAGTAACACAGCCTGTCACACCATAAACATGATAATGTGGTCATATGTCTCCTTTCTACTACAGAGGGAGGGGGGGGGGGGTGGCCTCAGGCAGTAGGAACAAACTTAATGAGCTTAGTTTGCAGCTGCACCTTCAATCACACTAAACTAAATTTGAGGCTTAAATAACAGTGTGTTGGACATATACAAAAAACGAAAACAGATAGTTCCTTTAAGTGATGGTGCAGTTTCCGTCACCTACCAAAAGAAGACAAATCCTAAAGAGCTTCCCTGGTTCTGTGTCTGCTTTTATAGAAAAGGTTGTGTCCCAATCTAATAAAACACTACTGCTTCACCGTTGGGAGTAAAAGAATCAATACAGTAGTTAAATATGCTACTGTATCATCATCATAAGGCTAGGGATAACAAGGATAGCTGACTATGAATCATTAATTTGGACAACAAAAATTTGTGGAATCATGACAGATGATAAAAAGATCATAATATGATTCCCCTAAATCTCTACTAATGATAAAAAAAATTAAAAAAAATATTGTCCAGCCCTAATGGAAATGAATGTGCTCCAAAATTGAAAAACAAAGCACCATAATATAGAAGTTAATGTAAAATTGTGACCTGTATCCAAATCAAACATTGCACATTCTGCCTTATTTATTGAGCCATATTTCTCCCAGCACCACATATATTGAGGACACTTTATATTTAATACACACCCCTCTTAAAAACGAGGTCTGTGGGTGGGTAATAATCAAACCCTGATCAATAATCAACACTTCCCAGCTTGTCCAGGGTCAGAGAGGAAACGCACAAAACCCTGGTACCGTAGTTTTGCTCTCCCTATTTCAAGCCTGGCATTGATCCTCACCAAAACCAGTGCCAGGTGTAATCCATTTCTGCTGAGACCAGCAGCTACAAAGTTTTTAAAGCCTTCCCCTTTTCAGGAACACAGTGGTAGGATAAACTCTGTTCATACTGCACATAAGAAGCAATAAAAGAAGCGGAGATAGGCTGCGTTGGATTAGAAAGGCTACGGACAGCTGCGGAATGGGTTAGTTTAAAGGGATAGCAAAAGCTAAAATGGCACTGAATGCACAGAAAATCGAGGATTGAAAGGCATTACAGGGCCATCGAGATTATTGATGACACATTGCAAGAGTCTTTCCCATTGAGACCTTGCACTCCGATAAAGGAACACATAATCAGAGATTTACACTGTTAAAGGCAAAATCCTAAAAGCTGTGAGCCCGTTTCCTCACTGAAGGGGGATGACACTGAGCCTCTGCAAAGCACTAATGCACTAACCAACACACACAGCCAGACACATGTATTAATATTTTCAAACACATTAATGAACACAAAAAGCGGCACGATCCTGATCTGGCTCCTAACAAAAGCTGCTATTAGCCCTTTAACAATTGGATTCGATTCCAGGCAGGGATTTTTAACCTAAAAAAAAAAAAGAAAAAAAAATCTAAATCCCTTCCAAATGTTCTTAAAATAGTGAGAGCAGCTTGTGTCAATGTTCTCTGAAGGTAGAGCAAATAGAGCCAAACAATAAACTATCGCAATCTGCCCTGAGAACTATTAAACATGGATAATGTGTGGAATTTGGAAAGGCTATTGGCTAGTGGGGTTAAGGTCAACTCTGATCCTGGTTAAATCACATTAATATTGTTCATATAAAGCTCAGAAAAGCCTACCAG
Organism: Lates japonicus; assembly: GCA_033238685.1. Lineage (NCBI taxonomy): Eukaryota > Metazoa > Chordata > Actinopteri > Centropomidae > Lates > Lates japonicus. Next base: position 1,157,721 of record BRZM01000065.1, on the reverse strand, counting down.
CAGTAAAAACAAATTCATCTTAAGTACTTAATTCCACTTAACTAACCAGAAAACTAAAACAGATGTGTAGTCTCAATAGATCCCTCAAAACAAATGAAAAACACACACACACACACATACACACACACAAAGCAGCCAGCCCTTGAAATATTGAAAAGGAAAGACAGCACATAAACACACTGCAATGATTCCATCACCATTTATCCCAGGAGAAGCAACAAAAGCGAAGGAAATCCCAGCAGCCACAACCATGCTGCAACTTTGACTTTCAGGCTGATGTATTTCCCTCCTCTGGGCTCAGAGGGGAAAGAACTGAACGTGGTCATTACCGCTTGCTCGCTTTCTTTTTCACAACACAGAAAGTAGCTGAATATTGCTGTCGCTAATCCTTGACACCATCTCTGTTTTATATATTTATCTACAGCATATCAGGCATTCATGAAAAGAGAGTGGCTCATTTGAGGCAAAGGAGGGCACTGCTCAGCACTCATTTGTTATGACAAACAGAATATGAATTCCCTCTTGAGTTGGCGTCAGCATTTAAAAAAAAAAAGAAAAAAGAAAAAAGCTCCAAACATCCCCCTTGACAGGTTGATTTTATCATGTGGTTATCAAGTTATCAAGACAATAAGTATCTTAAATGAAAAAAGGCATTCTCATGCTCCTGCATGTGCCTTGATTTTTATCCCGCTAGCAAGTGCAACACATTTCTGTTTCTCCCTTGTCAACAGGTGGACAGAGAAAATTTGCTCTCTCGTGTAGGGAGCTGTTGCCATATCAACCAATGCACTGGATCAAGGCATTAGGTTACAATCTCTAAGTGCAATCTGAAATAAGATACGTGGTGTGACAAGATGGAAGTATAGAGCATCATAATCTACACAGCAAACTCATATGTTGACTTTGTTATGAGGGTTTTATATAATTTGATTCAAAAACATGCCTATGTAGCGATAATGAACAAGCTAGTTTGTTGTACATCCACGTTCACATCCTGCAAACATTAACGCTCTCACACACACACTCAGTGAACTCTCAACAACCACATACAAGCCTCTGACAAAAGCACCACGCTGTTTGCGCCGGAATGAATGTGACTGTGTCCAGAGTTTCCATTTTTGCACTGCTAAAAGATGGCTTTGTTATGGCACTGAGTGGGCATGCGGTGAGTCAGTGAGGGACAACTATTCAATGGGGAGATGCCTCATTTTTCTAGCCTCTCCTTCCTGGGTGCGCTGGCCTGCCAGGGCGTTGCTAGGAGGAAGCTGGCACTGCCAGAAATGATGACATTGCCTTGATAGACATCCTCCTGCTGTCCAAGAGAAAAAGGGAAAGATGGAGAGATGATCTGAAATGCTGCCACCTCCTCCTCCGCCGCTCTTCCTCTCCTTCTCCCCTCGAGGCGATCTGCTTCTCTTCTCTTCCTACTCATCTCCTTTGTATATTTTCACAGCGCCTTTGAGGCACCTTTTTTCTGTCATTATTCTTGTATGGGGAATATAAGCCTCTGCATACCAAAAGTTTTTGTCATGTTCCCTGTGTGTGACCTCATGAAAATGTTGCTCTTCTACACGTTTCATTAATTTTTTTTATTTCTGTTTTTGCCCAGGACACAGTATTTGCTGCTGTGTGAGTGGTGAAGACACTGATAACTAAAGCCTTAAGTGGCTGAAAATCACTAGAGCCAATCTTATTTTTGCCCAAGGGAGGGTTGTTTGTTTTGCTGTGTGTGTGAGTGTGTGCTTTTGTCCATTTTCTACCTGGATGGAGTCTTAGACACCCTGTTACTAAGTGCACCATACCTAAGGGCCAACCACATCATCGTTTGGAAGACAGTGGGTGGGTGGTACTTTTTCCCAGTGTGAAAATGTTCTTTTGCCTCTTTCTGAACTGAAGATGTGATCCAATCTGATTGCTTAAAGGCTGTTTTATGCAAAAATAAAAAATAAAAAATACTGAGGTATGATGCTTGGTACATTACTCCATACAGAGAATTGGAAAACTGTGGATATGTACATGGAATCCATATAATGGATGAGAAAATGCATTATGTAATTCCCTTATGAGTATGAGAGTACAGGCATATGATTAATATGTTTAAAACCACTCATCATGTGCTTTCACATCCTGAGCTCATGCAGTATATGAAATGTCTACTAACCCTGACCAGCCAATCACATCAAGTTGCCTGCCTCTGATGACTGACTTCCTTCTGTGGACATACTCAAAAAGACTCTTTGCTTTGAATTGTATCTACCACAAAATTTAGGCCAGCATTGGGTCAGGTATTTACCAGTCTAGCAGGACCAGTCCTGAGTGCGATCATGATCAATTTTAGTTTGATAAAGTGTGGGTAGAGACAATGAAATAGTTGACAAATTTGTTACGTTGTTTTAGAAGAACAAATTTCTAAAAGATTTGTATGGAAACCTTTTGCATTACCTCTGTCAGAGAAGTTAGTCTGGGTCAATAACTATTTTTGTCATAATCTGCTTCCAAACAAGACTAAACATCCACAGTCATGCTAATGTCTCTGTGAGGCTGTGGTACTTTGAGCTAAATGCTAACATGCCCACAGGGACAATCCTAACATGCTGGTGTTAAGTGGGGCGTAATGTTAGCATGTTTACCATCTTAGTTTAGTGTTTAAGCAGGCTAATATAATGCTAATTATCACTAAACACAAAGTAGTTCAGTGATGGCAATGTAATTCATTTTGCAGGTGTCATAAACAAAACAAACTGACCTGAACTGAATGCTGACCTGTATGTGGGACTGGTAAGTCACTAGAGTTATTACAATTCATCCTGAGGGGGGCATGAATGACAAAATGTCATGATGATCCATCCAAAAGCTGTGAAGACATTTCACTTAAAACTACAAATGTCAACCTTGTGGTAGCACCAGAGTTAAGGTCAGGGGATCATGAATGTCATTATGATTCATCCTCTGGCGATCATAAACGTTTGTACAAAGTGTCAAGGCTAAAAAACTAGTTAAATAAAAAAGCTGCTTCTCCTGTTGGCTCTCCGGCCTTGTGCATTGTGTCACACACACAGTTTGTGCTCATAACACGAAAGATGACCCCTGAAACCACCGCCACAGATTACGTTTTTCGCTTTTGCTCTAACTCTGTGTGTGCCTATCTGGACATCTACGACTTTGGAGCCAATGCTTGTTGCAGCATGGCACCAAGCTGGAAGCATTACTGCTGAGAGTTGAACTTGGGTCACAGTAGTGGTGTCTGGGATTTTAAGCCACACAGTAACACACAAATACATTATGTCAACATTCAAGGTAAAGGTACACAAAGATGTACCAAACCTCCATGACAGGTAAAAGACACTCAAACAAACAATCAATTACACCTTAAATGTTTTGACATATACACTGTAATTATTTACACAGTCCTAATGGGCTTTTCATTCCTTTGCAAGAAAAGTAAACATGCAGTGATTGAAGTGACAGTGGAAAACTGTAGCTGTGAAATGCTCTGGTAACATGTTGTGTCTGAGGCAAACAAAATGACTGCACATCTCCGAGTGACATGATAATGTGAGATGATGAACCTGCTCTGTCTCGTTCAAGTGAAATAATGAATCATTCACGTTGCCTTGGGTTTGAAAAGGTTTTAAAACACAAACAGTACACTGACACTGCTCTCTTTATCACCTCTCTCTCTGAGTAAAGTGATCCTCCTTAACCTGTTAAACCATCAAGCAGGTTAAGTAAAAAAAAAAGTCAAAGGCGCAGTCAGAAGCCTTTGTGGCTGCTCACAACATCTTCCTCTATGCTGTGACCATGGCTCAAGAAACAAAAAAACAACACATATTCAGATAGTGATACATATGTGAGCACCCTTTCCTTTCCACAAAGTACACTATACTACCAATCAAAAATCTAGTTCAGCACAAAAACTGGCCAGATGAGGACACATCTTGAGGAACCAGCATTGACCCTGATTAAAGGTAACATTGTATATAGCTTTCTAATTTTGATGTATTTGTTGACTTTCAGCCATAAAAGCAGTGTTTCTGTATGGATGGCAATTTTGGTGTGCTGGTCAGTCCACCACTTGGTCCAGACTGAAATATCTCAATATCTCATCTTAGTATTTCAACTATTAGATGGATTACCATGAAATTTGGTGCAGATATGCATGTTGCTCAGTGTGAATCCTAATTACTTTGATGATCCCCTGACATTTCCTCCACTGCCACAGTGGCTGGTGTTTCTAGTTTTAAGTGAAATGTCTCGACAAGTATTGGATGGGTTGCTACAAAATAGCTACCTGTCAAGTCGCACATTTAAGTGATAATGATCACAGTTTAATGTCACCTAATGGCTATGAAACAACACTGTCAGACAACATAAGAGAAGTCTGTGTTGTACTGTGGAATGCCTTTATGGCTTCAGTTGACAGCAGTTGTGGCCATCACAGCTGCAGACTAGTAATTTGCAATATTCACATTTTTATGGTGTAATTCTTAACCCACCGTTAAGTATATGTGTGTCTGCCATACTTTTTGTTTGGAAACCGCTGCTGTAGAGAAAAATGCTTGCCATTTATTGGACACTAACATCTCAGAAAGAGGGCTTTACAAATAACATCAAGCTGCGCTTCTTATTCTTGGTTTTGAATATATTGGACATGTGGTGTTTGGTGTTTCTGTTGAATGAGGCCATCTAATTAGAAGCTCTTTACATTGACATAACCAAGAAAAAAGAGGGATTTGATGAATTATGTGGCACAGGATTTCAAAAGCTTGTTTCTAATGATGATTAAAACTCAGAATTGACAACTTGCTTTAATATGACCTACAGAAGAGGCTTACACATCCCATGAGTTCTCCCAGAGTGATTTGCCTTGATGTAGCGATGGATTAGAAAACATCAATGGATTAGAATACATAGTCAGCACATTTTTGAAACAATAACAATAACAAATCAATTATTTATCTGAGACTTGGTTCTTTGGTGTGCTTTCTCTCATCCATCCAATTAGCTGCAGAAGTGTAATTCTCCATTTACAGGCAATAACACGTTAAACATCCCATGTAAAAGAGAGTAACAGCATTCTCTTAGCTGTGATGTGTTGGATCGAGTAGTGTTCAAAGGGAAAACAGTTGAATGAGCACAAGAAGCATAAATCAGCATATCAGTTAATAAAAGCAGAGTAGTCATGCAATGGCTTCTGTAGAATAGAGTAAAAGACTTCATTAGCCAAACTGTTTGAAGTATATGTTTATATTAGAATGCATATTTGACCCAGTTTTCAGTGTTGCCTGCATATTTCTCCCTCTACACATTAGGCTTTCACTCATGAGGTTTAAGCTGGGTTTTGATTTCACTCAGAGAGAGCTTACACACTAGCTTAGCCTCATCTTTGGATAAAATCCATGTTGCCTGGGCATGGTAGAGGACCCATGGCAGTGAGAGAGAGACAGAGAGTCAGAGACACAGTGAGGAAGACCGAGGAGGGATTCTTGTGACAGATGGTCCCACTCGGCGTCCGTGTCTGTGGGCAGTAATGCAAACAATGGCTCCCAAATACATTTTGGCATCTCTTCATCGGCGAGGCTAGTGAGCCGAGTCTGCAGTTTCAAATGACTTTCCCCCTCTTGTCTTCCATAAGGCCTGAGATTTCACGGCCTCTGCACCCCCCACCCCCCCCACCCCTCTCCCCTAGCATTATCATTCCCCCTGCCTTCCGCCATCTCCATCAGCCCCGCTACACCCCTTCACTCTCAGTAAGACTCCTATCCCACCCCTCACCCCCTCTCGCCTCTCTCCTCCCTCGCCGAAAAGGACTGTGAAGTCGGAGATAGCCGCACAGCATTTCTTTGGCTGACTCCTGTTTAGCCTCTAATAGGATTTACTTGGGGGCTGATTTTCTGCTCCTTGTCTTCCACCCTGGAATGAAGTCTTCTTGCCGCCAATGGTGCAGGTGGTGGGTAGTAAATTATACACACTTCCCTCTGAGCTAGTCAGCATTAGAAGTGAGCGAACGAGGGAGTTGCACCCTCCCGTCTCCAAACTGTTACCATGACCAACACCACCTCTCACCAAACCACAGTGCCGCTTTTCAAAAGAATCCGCGAGCACGAACCCGTGTCTAGAAAACCACCAGAAATGCTGGCACACATCACAGCGTACAACCGCGCACATAAAGGCAAATATTCATACCGCCAATGCACAAACAAACAAATCCTCTCCTAACATTCATACACCCACTCTACCTCCACCCCCCACCCCCCCCATCTCTGTCATCTCAGCACACTTTGGGCAGCTCAATAAAGTCAAAGCATAACAGAATGTACAAAGAGAAATGATGCCAGTAACATGTGGGACTGCGATGTATTACAACAGAAGGAGGCCGGGGGCCTCATCAGCATCAATCTGATTGGACAGAATATCTCCTCCGGGCCGGGCCTCTCTCTCTCTCTCTCTCTCTCTGTGCTCCAGTCTCACTCAGTCTCTCTTGCTCTAACAGGTAGAGTAGTATTGATGGCCAATCCCCGGTGGTGGTTGGGGGCTGTTTAGGGTCGTGGCAAAGCACTAACATCTGTCACAGTGTTCTCCGCAGCTCGTTATAAATCTGTCACACCAGAGAAGACAGGAACATGAATAAGACATGGGGCTGGGAGACCTGTGATAGGGAAAACATATGTCGCATGTTCATGTGTATGTATAACAGGCAGCTCGATGAGTTATGTGTGGCATGCGTGCAGGTGTTCTGACAAACTCTTGCCTCTTTTAGGCGTTCGTCATGCATCAGATGCTGCTGTCATATTGGAAAATCAATATAGGTGCTTAATGTCTTTCAAACAACGATTACAGAACCAGGCCAGGATAAATCTGGTCGCCTGCTAGTTTGATGTCATTGTCTGACAGTGCTAAACGACCCACATAATATTCTCTGTTGCCAAATTTAGGAATCCTGCATCCACGCTGCATCACGGGAGGAACAAAGTCAAACATCAATCAAGATTTTGCCTGTTCAAAATATACCTGCTTTTCAAATGTATTTTTTCCTGCATTTGTCCTTCAGTGAGCGACAGCCACCATACCGCCCAGAAGCCATTAGTCAGCCTTACACACAATGACCCCACCGAACATCCTCAATCAAACATGCCAGTGTGAAAAGCGTTGAGAATACTTTGAAATCAGCCCTTAGCTGTCTGTCAGTGTGGCAGCATGGGGGAGTGTGATGAATACATAAATGCACAAAGATCCGATTTGACTGCCATTCTCTCTAATTAGCGCAATACATTAATTTAGTTTACACTGCAGACCAAACACAACTTCCTACTTTCCTGGAAAAAACAGCAGAAAATCTCTTGAAAGATTACAGCAGACAAAACAGCTCATTGCTCTCTCTCTCTCTCTCTCTCTCTCTCTCTCTCCCTCCACTTATTTATTTATTTCTGCAAAGACTTCCATCCATGCTTCACAACAAGGCTGGTCCTGTTTCCTCGAATTAAAAGATTACTACTTACTCCATACTCGTGGTGACATTTAGCACACTGACGATGATTCCTTTGAATATAGATCAGACGTGGCATTTAAGTGAATTGACGTTTTTCTTTAAGTTAATCAGCGGACCAAGCCTTCTGACTCCGAAGCCGAAATCACTTTCAAAGCCTTCACATTTTATAATTGGATACTTAGAAATGTCTCAGAGCTCCTTTCAAGAGAAGTCTGCAAAACTGCCAAAGGAGACATCTGGTACAGATGTTGAGACTATGTGACACAGAGGTATCCCGCTGCAGGAGAGGGGATACTGACCGGCTGTTCCTGTACAGCACAGAGGACAAAAGCTGTAGGCCTGCTAAGCAGATCCCAAATTTAACAGCTTTGACCTCTCTCTGTCTCCTTCCTTCTCTGTTCTACTCTCTGTCGCTGCTCCCTCTGTGGCATGAGCTGCTCAGCAGTTGCCAGACATTGCTGACTCTGGCTATTCTAAAGAAAAGCTGGAGGAATACATATTCTTCTGTGTGTCTGTCAGCCCACTGTAGACTACAGGTCCCATAGGGTCTGCCCTATGCCATCCACACTGTATGGTGAGAATGACACAGGTATGGAAGGACAAGAGGTAGAGGTTTTGTATAATTCACAGAACTGCACTGTCAATTACATAACAGGTGTAATGTCACTAAAAATGACCTGTGTAATAAAAGAAACAGTATTTTGCCTCATGCAGGAGATAAAATGAGTTGTATAGAGGCAGACAGAGGAAAGACTGAATGCAGTCACCAGGGAGTCAAACCATCACCACCTTTAACATACTGCAATAATATCCATAACACACTACAACAGGGCACTTGCATCGACACATCCAGTAAAGCGTCAACACATCCAAGCCCTCTGTTATACTGTTAATCACACATTGTTCATTGCACTGATTTTGCACAGCAAATGCATAAACTGTCCTCAGCTATGTAAAGTCCACAGAGCCCAGCAGCAACGTGGGCATCTCTCACTGTGTTATCGTAAGCTGAAACCAGGCAGCATGGCACGAATTCAAGATACAACTTGTCAGGTCGGTATCAGGAGGCAAGACATCCATTTCAAGTGTGTGTGTGTTCATGTGTCACAGTATTCATAAATCATGTCCAAAATGTGAACAAAATCTGATCTGCTTTATTTTTGATTTGGATGATAGGACAAAGCATAATGCCAGGAGAGAATTGCTCAGTATTTGTATGTATAGCTTTGAATGGTTGGCACTTTAAGATTTATTTGTATGTACTGGTTATTTCAGTGCTTCCAAAACGATTAGTCAAAATCGACATTTCTCCTAATTCTGCAATTTAGCAATACATTAGCAGAAAGCTAATACAGAGGCTAGCTTGTTTAGCAGTAAGCTGATCATAGAAAAACTAAATTCCACCAAATCACAAAACAGCTGTAACAAAGGACTACCTACAGATAATTCTGCAGTAAGGGTATTTGAGGAGTAGATAAAAGATGCCTGTCAATATTTGCCTGGACACAGATCTGACAAAATGGCAGCTGTAAGAATTTCAATTAAGCTGCTATGGAACCATTGGCTCCAAATTAATTCTGTAGCATGACAATGACCCCAAACATACAGACTGAGTCATAAAAATCTTCCCTGACAAGAGGAACAAAGAGTTTTCCCCCACAGAGCCCTGACCTTAACATCATGGAGTTGATCTTGGATTACATGAAAAGAAAGAGGACACAAGACAGATTGAATCCACAGGAAAGCTTTGGTAAGTTCTCCAAGATGCTTGGAACAACTTACCTGCCAAGTACCTGCGCACAAGTGTACTGAGGAGAACTGGTGATATTTTAAACACAAAGTGTGGTCACAACATGTATTGATTTGACTTAGTTTTTTTTTCTGTTTGCTGCACTTTGTATGAAGTTAACTGATTCAGGGGATCATTTTTGAAAGCATCCAATCCACTTTTAGGGCTTCTTCACAGTACTGTATACTTTTTAACCATAGCATCATTTTCATTTTTTCAAACCAGCTGAGCTAGCCCCTCTAGTTCGGAGCCACTGTTATTTTGAAATGGCTTAAAAAGGTGCTACTCTACCTTTCAAATCAAAAGCCCTGCAGGAATTAAATATTTTCTTTACCATTAACTGGACCACTCGTGTACATCATCAAAGTCAGGTTAACCCTACATGGATGCTGCGTAGTGGGCCTCACATTGTAAGGGGATTAAATGGTAAAAGGTAGACCTCTGCTGCAACATCACTTAGCTGATTAAGGTACCAGCAGGCCTTTATACAGCCCATTGAGGAGCTTATGACGGATTAAAATAACCGTTGGGTAATTAACAGGGGCTGGTAAAATAGCCTGATCATCCCCCCTCTATGTAGAGCTGGTAAAGAGACATAAAAACACAAACAAATCCATTACCAAGATTTATGCAGCATTATTAAATTCACAGGGACAATAATAGTGAAAGGGCAGCATTCCATCACGTTTAGAGCACGGCGAGTAATGAGTTGTCATAAGCAGAGAATCAGATGGAGGATATTACATTACCCACACTTTCAATGGAACCATCATTTTGACTTTTGTCATTACAGACTGAGCAAAGGAAAAAGACAAAAAAAAAAAAAAGAACTGCTCTGCAAGTTCCTCCTTAAGTCCATTGACTTAAAAGGAGAGAAAGGGCAAAGAATTAAATCCTCCTTGACGTTACCTTGGCAGGGGTTAGATGAAAATGGAGGGTCACTCGTGGTGTGGTGTGGTGTGGTGTGTGAAGAGGACTCAGTGGGACAGAACACTCAACAAATTACTGCACATTAGAGGTACAGAAAACTACTTCCACTAACTGTGGCCAGATGGCTGTGTTTTCTACCTGCTTTGTTCCAAATGTATTCTTTAAAATGCAATGGGAACCTGCAGAGTTTTGACAAAATAATATGGATACCTCATAGAAAAGTACTTGCATGCTGGCATTTAACTCAAAACACTGCTGTCCCTAAGTACAGCTCACAGACCTTGTAGTATGGATGTGTTTTGGCCATGCACCATGCACCAGCAATGGCAATTTAATCTTGGCTCTCTTCTTGTCTTATGGTGCATTAGAGTCTCTTTTTATGAGGTGTTTACATTATTTGGTGTATCCTTCAAATGCTCTGATGGAAGGAGGAATCCCAAATGTTACACAAACACTACATGGTTCAGCCCCAATCCAATCACAGTCCTTTCTGCTCACCTGTGCTGCGAGATGGAATAACTCAGTGCTGGTGCTATAGGGGGATCCTTACATTTGGTAATCTATTTGAAGAGGTTGTGCTCATGTCCTCTGACTACAGCTGGGGAAAAAAAATCCACCTTTCAGGCTAAACTTTTCTTGAAGTGTGCATTGGATTTACATAATCACACAACAAGGTGGCAGCTTTGCCGTCCCCTTTCTGCCACTTCCTTTGAATAAAATGCAAGACAGAAAAGGTTATAGAGGCTTCATTTCTTTTGTATAGTTATCAGTCCAAGAGAACAAATTTCTACTTTTCAAGGTAGGAAGGAATTTTGGGGAGCAAATCTCAAGATGTGTGAGAAACCAGTTTAAATGGACATTCCTTTTCTTTCAACAGTTGCCACAACCTACATCATTAAAGGTATTTATCAGCTATATTGTATTCTTGAGACATTAAGCACTACATTGTCCAAAATGAAAAGTGTATAGTGGTACCTTACTATATATGCTTCAACTTTGTAAGGTTTTTCGTGACTTTGCTAATGTTCACATCCTTGTGGGACAGAGACTGTCCCTGCTGAGTGATGACTGACTGTTACTAGATAAGTGTTCAAATTGATCAGAATGGCAGAACAAGAAGTTAAACTGTGCGTAGCCACGTTATGGGAGTCATCTCTACCTTCCCTTCCAGAGAATTATTTCTAATTTTAAAAGAATAGATTCTGCCCCTTTTATCATTCTTGCCAGTGCCTCATCTTGATCTCTATAAAGTGTAAGAAGTGAAGAGGAAACATAAAGCAGATATAAGGTGGGGCTGATGCACTTACAACATAGTTTTGTTTTATTTCGGTTTCTAAGTACTGTATCATGGGTTGATGGCATCTAAAACCATAATTTCTCCTTGACAGGCACTAGTGTCGCTAGAGATATACTGGGCTATTCTGAGTTTCTACCCCAGTGTTGAAATCGCTCATTCAGTCTCCGAGCTGCTCTAGCCCAAACAGGGACAGCATCTGCCAGTTGTGTGGTCAGGCGGTATATCCAACCAGCCTTGAGCTGTCATCTTTAAACGATAAGAGCGTGGGAGGACTCAATAGTTGAGTGTTTCTGTGTGAATGTTGTCTGTGTGACATCCTTGTTAATATATGCTCCACCAGTGCAAGGACAAGCCAAATAAGGACAAACATAACACCGCAAACTATTCTCCACCACTGGGCCATAAATCCTCATCACCCCACCCCATCGCAACTCTCCCCAATTTATGTCCACCCGCGTTTATTCAGACCAGGGCAGTCAACCGATCCAAGCCAGTCACCAACACTCAACATTCTGCCTTGCGCTCCGGTGTAGGAACTGCCAGTCTTACTCATCCCATGTCAACGACTGCACATTATTCCCTCTCTCCAGAAACGGAATGCCCCCCTAATCACCTACATCTGAGAATATTTCATTATTGTGTTTCAGCTATACAAGGCCAAATTCAAGTGACAGCAATTATAACCACCGGAAGCACAATGGTGCTACAGTTTAATCTAAGGAAATAAGCTCTGAATCATTTATATAAGTGAGGAATACAAGATCTGCAAGTGACAAATTCTCTACACCTTCCTTTTGTTTCCTTTTATGGAAAAAAGACTATCAACAACTTGTATGTCCTGCTTGAAAAGATGCCAATAAGGTTTTTTTTTTTTGCTATATTGTAAGGGAGATTAGAAGACAACTTTAGGATCATTAGTATGAGCCTGCGTATATTGTGAAGTCAAAAGTGGGCAAGTTTTAAAACACCATCTTTACTTATAATACTCAACTAATTAGACTACTGCACAAAATGTGGCAAATGATTTGCTGGAAAGTCTGTTTAATTACTACACTGCTGCATCTCTCACAAATAGCTTAATGATAAATTGTGCCAAGTCACATGTTGGTATCATTTTTGATCTGATCTCTGCAGCGTTTCAGGCCGGGGATACCATTTCTGTGTGCACGCCAGCTCATTTGAAGAACCTGTCACTTCAACATGAGCCTGGACAGGACTTAAGCTTATAAAAGCACGTGGAATTAGAAGGCTGATATCGGGTGACATTGTTAAGGATTCACAAAGCTAATGGCGCGGAGCAATTATAGCAAAGGCAGGGACATATTATCATTCCTTCTGTGCCTGTCAGGGCAATTATGATAGCAATGAGTCAAGGCCTTTTGCAGCAAATCAGACAAAGTGGCATAACTATGCAGGGATATAAACAGCCTCTGAAGGTCCCTAGGAACCTAATAAAAGTCTTAATGATCTGCTTGCCGTGAGATGGAAGTTACGTATTGCTCATCTCTACTCTCCCTTCCAGAGAATTATTTCTACTTTAAAAGAATAGATTCTGCCCCTTTTATCATTCTTGCCAGTGCCTCATCTTGATCTCTATAAAGTGTAAGAAGTGAAGAGGAAACATAAAGCAGATATAAGGTGGGGCTGATGCACTTACAACATGTTTTGTTTTGTTTTGTCTCTTGCGATTGTATCACAAGTTGATGGCATCTAAAAACCATAATTCTCCTGACAGGCATCAGTACGCTAGAGATAGATACTGTATTATTCTGAGTTTTCACTCCCAGTGTTGAAATCGCCCTATTCAGTCTCTCCAGTTGCTCTGAGCCTATAAATAGGACAGCATCTGCCAGTTGTGTGGTCAGGCGGTATATCCAACCAGCCTTGAGCTGTCATCTTTAAACGATAAGAGCGTGGGAGGACTGAATAGTTGAGTGTTTCTGTGTGAATGTTGTCTGTGTGACATCCTTGTTAATATATGTTCCACCAGTGCAAGGACAAGCCAAATAAGGACAAACATAACACTGCAACTACTCCACTCACTGGGCTGGCAAATTTTCCTCATCACCTCACTCCTATCGCAACTCTCCTCCCTGCACTTCTTATGTCCACTCATGTTTATTCAGGTCTCCATCATTATTCTCTTCTCGCTTTTTTTCAGTTTTTTCCCCTCACCTTTGCTGGTACTCGTGGTTATTCTTGTCCATTGCTCCCCTCACCCTCAATCTTTTCTACAGCCACTGTATTCTCCTCCTCTATCATCTCATTCTCATTCCCCTCACTTGCCCCCATACCCTCCATGCTTGTGCCCACCCTCTGCCCCCCCCCTTCCTCCCTCCTCTCTCCCATCACATGGCAAGGTCCTGAGTGCCACTCGCAGTTGGATGGCAGTAAACAAAAGAGCAAAGGTACAGTCAACTTATCCAAGTTGTCACCAACACTCAACACCCCTGCCTTGCGCCTGCAACCGGGCCACCCATCGATTCCCCATGTCATCGATCGCACATTGTCTCTCTCCAGAAACGGAATGCCCCCCCTCAATCACCCACATCTGAGAATATTTATTATCAGGAGCTCAGCCATACATGTCATCCGCATGTTAAATTATAACCAATCAAGGTCACGAAAGGGGCAGTTTAATCATGAAATAAGCTCTGGAATCATTTTACAGTGAGGAATAAATAAGATCTGGTAGTGACAAATTCTCTTCACACCTTCCTTTTGTTTCTTTACAGCATCATTTAACAACTTCTGTATGTCCTTAAGCTGGTACATACATGCCAATGGGTTTTTTTAAGTATATTGTATGGGAGATTGTCAGAAGAAGACAACTTTTTAGATCATTAGTATGAGCTCAGTGTGTATATTGTGTAAGTCAAAAGTAAGTGCTTCAAACACCATCTTTCACTATATTTTACTCAATTAGGACCACTGCAATAAATGGCAAATGATTTGCTGGCAAGTCTGTTTAATTACTACACTGTTGCATTCAAGCAACAGCGAATGATAAATTAGCCAAGTCACACATGTGTGTCATATCATTTTTATCTTATCTCTGCAGCAGCGAGTCAGATACCATTTCTGTGTACGTCAACTATTTGAAGAACCCGTCTGCTTCAACATGAGCCTCGACAGGACTTAAGCTTACAAAGTTAACGTGAATTGAAGGTTGGCTGGATATCGCGACATTAGCAGGACCACAGCTAAATGGTGCGGATAATTATAGCAAAAGGCAGGACATATTATCACCCTGGTGCCTGTCAGGGCACTATGAATAGCAATGAGTCAGCCAAGGCCTTTGTGCAATCAGACAAAAGTACAGACTGGTAACTAAGTGCAGGGACATAAATAGCCTTCGAAGGTCCCTAGAACCTAATAAAGTCTGAAGGATTCGCTTAAGTCAAGAATTTTTAATCGCTTGCAGTCAACACTGTATGGTTCCACCTTCAGTGACTGGGAGAGATCACTTGAATAAAATTATTTCATTGCTACTTCCTGTCTGTTTTGTGGAGGTGTGCACATTTCAACAAATTATGTGGAATCCAAAATGAGGCAGACAAAAAATCAAGGAAAAATGCTGAAGGCCAGATAAATGCATGAACAAGATGAAAGTAGTGCTCATTCCCAAAGAGACATAAAAGCCAGATTTCACTCTCACACACACACACATTACGCAATTCCATGAGTATTGGTGCTGAATTACTTGATCATCTTCACAACACTTTTAACATGTTATCCTTAGCTGCTGGTGTTTCAACGCACGCCCCACCAGCAACCAGTGTAGCCACCCTGACGGCACGCAGGTATCACCACACACACACACACACACACACACACACACACACACACACACACACACACACACACACACACAGCCATTTTTCTCATTCACAGAGACACGCGGGTCATCGTCATCGCCTGCTCCAGGAGCCATCGCGCTGACTGATCAACATGTGAACGAACAGCAGCGGCTCAGGGCCCACGAAATCAGCTCAGTCAAGACTTTTCACGCATAGGACCTGTTGTCTGATCTTAGGGGCGACTGAGCGAAGAAGAAGACCGCCTTCCTGACGTGCATGTCCCAAATAATCAAATAAAAATAAAAATAGCATGGGCAGTTTATTACAGAAAATGATACACTGTGAGGGAAATTGCGCTCACCTTCCTGCACAGCCTGGAAGGGGTTGTTAGGCTCGATAAGTTTCACAGAGTGGGTGATTTTCTCGCTCTGCAGAATGTCGTCGTTCAGACTCAGGTCTGAGATGGCAAGTTGGAAAATCTCGTCATCTCTCACAGCGTTTTCCTCGAATATGGCGCCTGTTGAATACAATAATCACAAGTTATTTGGAGAGTAAGAAGAATTTCGAGGGAGTGGAGTGTGATTGCACGGTAGAGTTGGGGGAGATGTGAATGAGTTAGACTACATGGAGGCCTTTTTTTTAAAAAAAAACCAAAAAACCAAAACCTGTCACTGTGATGCATAATTCAATAATGGTACGTGATATTTAGATCCCCCCGGTTTCTTTAGCCTTGAAGCTGTGCAACATGAGCGTCTCCAGTGCGCCCTGAGAAGACTTCAGCACCATGGAGAGCGACAAGGCCACATCACATGAACACTGTGTTGTTCGATGCACGAAGTAGCCAAAACTTACAAAATAAAAGTCTGCCGACGTCTGCCAGATCAATGGCACCCTGACCAATAAGCATCACAGGCCTTGTGTGGGAGGCACACTGATGCTTAACTGCCCCCCCCCCACCCCCCCTTCTTGTTGTTCTCTGTTTACCAAAATGGCATCGGCTGCTGTTGAGCAACGCACATATATCACGCGGACGGGGTTCAGAAAAAGTATAATTTGGGTACCCAAACGTTATGCGCGGCATCAGCCAATGTTATCTGGATGGAGTCCCACCGCTGTATTAAGCCAGTCACTGAGCACCTGCTGCTTGCCAGACTGTTGCAGTAAACTGTGAGCAGCAGCAGCAGCAGCAGCAGCAGCAGAGGAGCATCGAGACGAAATTTGCTCACAGTGACATTGACGTTTGTATCTGAGATTACAAAGCCAGTCATTATGAGAGGCTACGTGATTGCGTTCGTGAGAAGGGACAACAAATCAAGGCGATTATTCATGCGTGTGTGTGTGTGTGTGTGTGTGCGTGGAGAGTGGTAGATCATGTATGTATTTGAAAACTATAAAAAGAAATGCAGTGATGAGGTTTCAGCACACACAACACACACACACACAAATCAGAACCTCCAGACTGTCATGATGAGTTTAAAGCATCCTCCCACCCGATCTCTGAGAAGAAGAAAAAAAGGGGCAGCTCTTTTGGTTTGAAGTTTGAGTACAAAGAGGCTCTATGCGTTTTGCATCTCTAAAACGAAACTCCACTGACATTCCCTCCTCGTCTTGTTATTGACATTGCGGTCACGTTCCGGTGAAAGTTGAGGCTTGTCGGGTACAGATAAGAGGTAGCTCGGGTCTAAAAAACCCTTCTCCGTTTGGCTATCGGATCTTAATTTCATCTGAAACAGGCCTTCATGCTTTACTGTAATCCGTGGTTTGAATACAGAATTGGAATTTTACAGGGCCGATCAGTGGTGAGGTTTAGATCCGGATCCAATGTGAATGCAGTCATCTGCCGTCGAAAAGTGAGCGCATGCGAAAATAGGCTGATAAATAACTAGTAGTGATGAGTAATAAGGAAATAGCTCTGGCGATAAAGGTCAGGGGCATTGGCGTTTACAAAACAGCAACTTTTCAACTCGCTCGAGAGTCAAAGTGTTGCTTAAACACAGGATGCAAGCTGAATAGACTATTTATCCCGCCCTCTCACCAAAATCCTGTGATCAACGCAGTATGCGCTGGCTGAGCTTTATTCCCGCACGCCTTTGCCTTTACACCTGTCCAACCCAAACAGCATGTTGTTTTGTTTTTATGTTGTGTTTTTTTTGTTTTGTTTTTTTGCGGACTGCTTACCGATATGTATGATGGAGTCCGCTTTGGCCGAATTGCATTGCAATATCCAGAGGGAAAGGCAGATCAGCAGCAACTCCATCTCGGGATTTCAGGAGGGCGGCTCATCCACGCTCTGCTCGGCTGTCCTATACTGTCCAAATGGAGCACCCCAAGAAAAAAAAAGAAGAAGAAAGAAAGAAAAAAAAAAGATGATCAAAACCCAGTGAAAAACAGAACCGCGGTCCTCCTTCCTGGCAGACCAGACCCACATGAAAGCCAAGAGAAATGACCAGTTTCTCCCCTCTTTTTCTCCTCAAATCAACAAAAACAAGGTGATCACAGGAAGGTGGGCTCAAAAAGACTAGAGGGAACCGACGGGGACTCGAGGTAAGACTGGTAGCCCGGTGAGAGAGACCGGCGTTACCTCTCTCACTCTCGCCTCTCTCCCTGCGCTCCGGCGTCTAAAGCATGGCAAGCAGTAAAAAAAAAAGGAAAAAATGCGGAGGAGGGACACCCCTCTAACTACACACGGAGAGACGCTCATATACACACTCCGAAAAACACACACACACACACACACAGCCGCACTCTTCGGGTCCCGTCTCGATCACGTGACTGCAGAGACTTCACGACTCGGCTGCTGTCCCGACAAGCCGGGTAGAAATGATTTGGACTAGCCGGAGAAAGACGCTCGGAGAGCCGACAACTAAACACATGATTGGAGGTTACAACAGGCAAAGCGACCAAACCAAAAAAAAAAAAAAAAAAAAAAAACCTTATCAGCCTGTGTGTCTATTACCGACAAGAAAGAAAGACAAACCGCCCACAAGCAAAAGCCAACAAATAAGACCGGCTCCGGCGGTGTTTACTTTTGGAGAAGTTGGCGTTTTCAGGGGTTTGGGGGTGGGGTGGGGGGCGCAGATACGTTGTGAGACTGAGGCGCATTTCCAGCGCTACTTCGGGTAGCGGCGGACCACAGCTGATGTGGCAGAGAGAAAGGATTTACACACCACGCTCCTCGGGCTGATGGATGAGGGACAGACGTGACAGAACCCACAACCGTCTGACTGAACCGGAGAACAGCCTGGACTGAGTTGACGGGTGGGGGTGGGGTGGGGGGGTGGGGGGAGTGCAGAGCATTTTGCAGAGGAACAAAATAGCATTTGTCGTAGCTGCATGACTTTTTCGATTAACTGATTGTTGCTTCGGCAACAATTGACTCCCTCGTTGTTGTTGTTGTTGTGTGTGTGTGGTTTTTTTTTTTTTTTTTTGCGATTTTAACCATCGCGGGATAATGGCATTGTGGGCTGTAATTTTAAGAACAGGCTCTTTTTTTTTTTTTGTGAATCAGACAACAGGGTGCCAGTAATTTTTATTGGGCACCAGTTACACGCCTCACAATTCTTGAGCGATTCCAGGCGTGTGCAGAGCTGTAAAGAAGAAGAAGGAGGAGGAGGAGGAGAAGTCGTGCAAGAGACGGAGTTTCTAGATAGGCGTGATCTTACAATTAAAGGATATTTCTCGTGACTGCAATAAAAAACGGAAATATCTCTTAATTGTTTGGTTAAGTCTGTCAGAGGCGCGGAGCACAAACTTTCAGCACCAGCGGCAGTGGACAGCTCCCTCGCTGAAACGCATAAGAAAAAAAAGCACCTGTAGAGCAGAGCAGAGGCAACCATCTTACCGTCCTCTAAATATCTTTTGTGTTTGTTTGTTTTGTTTCTTTCTCTCCATTTTTGAAAATCTATTTTTATTTTATTTTTTATTTTATTTTTATGAATCTCGGTTGCAACCCACAGCTACGGAAATAATGCTTTACCCACCCCTGCATCCCATTTGAACAGAACTAAATAAATCCATCATCACGTTCATGTCAAAGTCATGTTATGTATACTGGTGATCGTCTGGTTATCATTGCAGCTGATGAACAAACATCCATGCTTCTAAAGTTGTTGTAAAATCACACACTGCCCCTGCTGGCCACCGGTAAATACTGCAGCTGTGGTTGCGCAAAAAAAAAAAACAACAAAACATATTCGTTATAACAATTCTTGTTGTGATGGTAAGCCAAAATTTACATTTACATAAAAATATGCTAAAAAGGTGAAGCTGAAAAGGATGTTTATAATGACTGCTTTTTAGAGCAAACTGTGTCCAAAACATGCAGATATCTAAAAGGTGGAACACAACAGTAGACATAGTACATATGTCTGGCTATTTGGTAAACGCCAGCCCACATATCAGTGCCATATATCACACCAACTAAGGAAAGGAACAAACTAGAAGAATTAATTATTGCTCTTTGATCCAATTACAGTTCCTGTAACACAGTAGATCAATCTAGACTCATTCTAATGGGATCAAAACAGAAAGATTAACCTTGAGATTTGGGTTTTTAATTTGACAGGCATCCAAAATACCATAAAAAATTCATAATATCCCAGCAGAAGAATACATCTCTTAGATTTCATTGAAAGCAATATGTTGCTGAGATCTCATCAATAAATTATTCATCGTAACTGGTGGCTTAACTGGCATCTCACACAGGTCTTAAAACGGCTTCATTCTTTGTATGTCTTTGCATGCCATGGATTAATACATGTTCTGCAAGTTGTACAAAAATCTTCATATAAATAATAAATATCTATTCCACCTGATTATCATCTGTAAGCCGCAATGAAGCTGACCAATTCACAACTTTGACAAAACAAATAATATATAGTATGTGACACCAATAACAAGGTTAGCACTGTATGGTTCAGTATGTGAAATACATATTGCATCAAGTGACAGTTTTGCTTCTAGTTCACAGGTGAGTGGTGGTGTAACAGACTTAAAGTTCCATAGGGGGAATATGTAAGTATAAATGGTAATTCTTGCTGTCTTATGTTGGCCATTAGCATGTGTCAGACATGTTTGGAAATAATGTAGGCTCTTACGCTAATATTTATTCTCTGCATATAGAAAGGTATTTATGGGAAATGAATAGCACTGTGTGTTTTGTGCTGTGAGAAGGCGAGTTCCATGCATTACTAAGTAGATTTAATATGGCAGAGGGAATACCTTTCAATGGAAAGTAGGCCATCCAATGGATACTCACCCATTTTTGGGGGGGTTCTTTATGCAGCTGATTCATACCTGCTCTATTTTTTGGTCCAGAAACATCTCCTAATGATTATTTATATAATTTTAACAATCACGGGCGTCTGTCATTGTTCTGTTGCTTCAGCTCTAGTCGTGGAGTGCACCTCATGAACCTCCATGGGTGTCAGCGTAAGTTAGTCTCAAAAGAGCTGCGAACAGTCACCGAGACATTGGCGGGTAGGTCATGCCTGCTCTCAGCGATGAAGGTGGAATTTCATTGTCACACAAAACCTGAGTCATAATGTTTATGGCTATGAGCAATGAAGTGAAAAGGAAAGACAAAGCTTCTTTTTTTTCCCTCCTTCTTTTTGGAACAAGGCCAAAAAGTGAATTTAGATGAGGAGGAGCTGTCACGTGCAGAGGTATCAAAGCCACAAAAAAAAAAAAAAACGATTACGAAAAGAAAAAAAAAGAAAGAAAGAAAAAAAGAAAAAAACTGCAGCTAGTCATGAATAGATAAGTGCCCCTGCTACACAGTGACCTCTTACTAATGGCCTATTCTTTGATAAACTCATTCTTCCTTCATCTCAAATAATACGCTTTTCTAACCAAAAGCCTATAGGACAAGCCTCTGCATGATTAATTGTTTCTATAGAATATGTCTTCGTGTTCTGGGTCCTCAGTTCATTCTGATGAGTCCCATCTCTCAGTTAAATCTCAAATTATTTTCTTATGCATGGCTTGGGGCAGTGCACTGCTGCCTGTGAAATGATTGCTGTTTACAGTGTTATACACATGCTCTCCACCTGTGTAGTTGGTCTCTGTCTTCATTGATTAGTTGTAATATCAGTGCTATTGTATATTCACTGCGTCTGCTTTTGACTCCAAGAGGAGAGATCTGTTTTTTTTAGTGTTCTATTTAAAGACAGTATTTCATACACAGTAATGGGTAATCACTAACAGTAGTTATAGTGTTTGCCTGTATTGTTGCACATAAAACCATGATTGGAATAACTAGTGATGTGCTGTAGAATAAGTCTAAGTTAAATCACTTCATTAGCCTTTAGCTTAACCTATCCACGGTCTAAGGAAAGAGCATGACAGAGCCAGCAGCGTGCAGTCAAATGTGCTTTAAGTCAACATAATTAGGCCAGTTACTGCAGCAGTTGTCTGGCATACATACACAATGTTAATGTTGCTTAATATTACCAATGAGGAATGCACTGAGAGCAGCATTGGTGTTACGCAACAAAAGAGGCATGTTAGCATATAGATAAAGTAGTTGGTTAGCTAAATTCAATGTAGAGTAGCAAGAGATGACACTTTAATATTATGAGTTGACTGAAGAGTCTGTCACCGCACAGATGGCCCTGTCCATCACACTGTGGTCCTGGATATAGTTATATGAAGCCCCTGCAGCAATTTGGAGAAGGGTTAAATCTCAGACAAGTTGAAAATCCATTCATGTCAAGCAGAAATGTGCAGGGAATAGCAATAAGTGTCTGCAGCACTAGAGGTGAATAAGCAAGACTCTCTCTTCCAAATACACAGCCTGAGGTAACATTATAGATTAATCATGTTATGGGAGAATAAGCACAACCTCCATCACAAACTCTGAATTTCAATGAGTGAATTGTTGACTACATGCATCGTTATATATTTCAACATTACACCGTTCTGAACCTTGGTGAAATATGTACTAGGTAATAAATATATAAATGCTTACATATATGGAAAAATGTACCAGTGGACTGAAAGCTCTGAAACAGTGGGAAATGTAGGTCTATCTGTGTCACCCTGGAGCAAATAACTTTGACAGCTGCCAGAGAAGAGGTTTTACAAGTTTGCCAGCCGGAGACATAATTCTGGATTCAGTCTTATTCAGGTATGCAACCTTGAAACATAGTCTTGCCCATGGATTGCAGACTTGTTATGATATGGTGCTGCTTCTGTAATGCAGTAGCTCAAAACAAAATCGAGACCAGTTTTATATGTTGTCCTATAGTTTACATTAGTTTACAAAAGACTTCTTTTTTTTTTTGTATCCAAACCTGTTCACATCTCATACAATATACATTTATTTCATACCACACTCTATTCTATTCCCACAACAAATAAATGTGAAAAAAAAGAGTTTTGAAAACAAAACATATGCACTACATGGCCCACAGAATAGATTGGTTTTATAATCAACTGTGGTTTGAAAAATTGTTCTAGCTGAATTCATTGTTGTGTTTTTTTTCCTTTTTGCCCCTGATCCCTAACCCTGTGCCTCATCATTATGTCCAACTGGGAGTGGATTGCGGTTATTCTTAACGGGCACAGATGTCAGATGTGGTCAGTGTTTTCAGTTTTCACTATCCATAATTCATTGCTAGTCTGTGGAGGTAAAATACATTAAACGGACGGTATGTTTAGCTGCCTGCCTGTCCTTCTGCCTGTTTATCTGTCTGATTAAATATCTCACTAAACTGAAAAAACAAACAAACAAACAAAACCTCCTGCAGTTCCAAGAATCCGAAAGTTCCTGTTAGTTTAAATAATAGCATTCATCTGGAAAATCTGCACATGAATTCCTAATGAAATTTTTAAAAACTTGTTGTGTGCGACTGTTCAGCCATTTGTTTGGGGTGCCCTGAGCAGAGCTATTGAATCCAGTGCCTGTGTCAGCTACATTTCACTCCAGCTGTGCCTGCAAGACAGTCATTAGTGGTTGAGGTTGTTTAAAGGGGAGCCAATTAGCAGAAACACACTTAGAAATCTACCTGCAAAGACGTATACGCTTTGCAAATGAGCGCAACAACAAAAACCCTTTGAGTATTTTAGTTTTTAAGAACAGGTCAATCTGATTCATTATTGAATTTAACATTAAAGAAAAACCACCAAAGGTAAGGAGAGAACTCAAACAGTGGTGAGACACAGAGAGGCCTTGTCTTAAATGTATAAAGCTCTGCTACTGCCTGGTAAACATCTATTATTCCAATTATCCACATTCTGAAGCTCAAGATAAAAAAATAAAAATAAAAAAATAAAAATCGCACAATTATGTTTGCAGACAAACACTTATGAAAGTTCTTCATTTCTGTGGCTATTATGCAAAACAAAAGAATCTAAAGGCAATGTGCAAATTGCTTTTGCAACAGCAAGCTGTGGTCCAGCAGTTGTACATATAAAAAAACATTTTTCACCGTTCACTATATTGCAGTTAACTCCACGGTGATATTTTTAAGCTGAAGAGGTGAGCTCCATAGATGATAGCCTGTACTTGTGGTCATTATCATTGTGTGCAAAACATTATTTACTGCACAATATTATAGTGCAGAAGGACGAAAGGCAGGCAGACAGCTCAACAACAACAAGCTCACAGTTTTTAATCTATTTATAATGAAGTCAAGGTTTCAGCACTGTAGAAAGTTGGCCCTGTGTAGTGAACTAACAAAGTGTCTCTCGGTCTCTCTGCCGTTGTCCTCTCTCCCTTTCACTTTCTCTCATGCTGTCCCAATCTCACTCTTTCCCTTTCCTGTCCTCTCACTGCCACCTTCACAGACGTGCTTGAAAGATCTTTCTCTCTCCCTCATACTGTGCGTAAGAGGAAGAGATGACAAGAGTCTTAGTATTCAGCTCAGTTCCTGCTCCTTTTAACTCTATGGGGTTCCTCCCTTCTCTCTGGCCCCCAAAGCCCACATTTAAGAAGTTAAAGCCTTGGGTCTAATGACAAAATCTAACACAATAAGTGTTACTGATATGAAACCAAATTGGATTTCCTTGTAGTGGCTCCAAATGTATGCTTCCCACTACACTGCTTGTGAAGCTCATCCTGAAACTCAGTTACCAGAGTTCCTATGCAGAAATGTCCCCCCTGCAGCTGGTTACCGCTCACAGCCAAGATTTATTAACATCCCGGTAAATCTGTCAGGTCCATATAGAAAATGTGCAGGAATATGCCTCATTTCCTTATTTAAAAGCAGATAGTATTAAAAAAAATCTCTGCAGTTATATTACTGGCTTCCATTTGGGTAATTATCCTTCAAATTTGGGGTAAGTGACAGAGTATCCTGGTGGCATCTGATTAATTAGAATGGGATTTAATAGACCAAGCCAGGCTGTATTGGATTAATTAATTGGCAGATGATATAGTCGAGTGTTGCAGGCCTATTACGTTAACTGTCACAGTGCATTTGATGACAAGGTGCCAAGCGATCCATTCAATGACACAAACATGATTGGAGTAGGATATTATCCCGCTTAGGGAGGCCTTAGATCATTTTAAATACACAGTGCTAAGACTTAACAGTAATGACAAAGTCATGAATAGTCCGATAAATGTACATTACTTGACGCAGCCGTCATTCAGAATGAAAAGGGCTCCCCTGCAGATAGGGGGTGACTGTTCACTCAGAGGAGACAGGTGCAGTATAGCAGCAATGCACTCCTCTCTGTCATTTGCATACAATTATCTTCTGTGAATATGAGCACCAGTGAATGAGAAAATGAGGGCACTGGCAGATAGAGCTGGTTTGGCCATGATAAATTTAAATGGACATAGCAGCAATTTAGTAATGCACCTCCACCTTCCATAATGTTGGGGGTGCTTGCCAACATTGATAAAAAAAAAATAAAATAAAAAAAACGTCAAAATCGAAGCAGCCAAGATATCTCGACCCCAACAAGTCCTCCAAGTTAAACAACTGCCCTCCAGAACAGCATACTGTCTGCAAGCACTTTCTGATTTGCCGACCCTATCCACAAGACAACATAGTTTGTCAGTGCCTTTGTCAGCCTCAGAAAAATAAAAGCATTAAAACATTAAAACCATTAAAAAACATGGCAGCGGTAGCCTGCTCCTGTAAATTCCTCCTGTGCAACATCAGGAGAATTCGTCCCTTCCTCTCCATGGAGACGGCCCAGGTGCTCATCCAGATGCTTGTCTTCTCCTGCTTCGTCAACTGAAACTCCCTCCTGGCCACTGCCCCTGCTACCAAACCTCTGCAGGTAGTCCATAATAAATTTGCATGTCTGGTGTTGAAACCCAAGTTTTCCCACATCATTCCCCTCCTCTACTTACTATGCTGGCTCCATGTCACTGGTGCTGGCCTGCAGGGTGGTGAAGAGAAAGGCTCCTCTCTACCCTCAAGCCGTGATCATGCCCTATACTCCCACCCAACCACAGCAACTCCTCTGCCTCTGGGTGACTGACTACACCGTTGCTCTGAGGATTCTGTGGTCGCTCATCTCAGTCCAGAATGTAATTTGTTCTGACCTTGCAGTAGTGGAATGAAGTCCTCATTGACAGCAGAATCAGTGCCAATCTCCCACAGCAGGGGGAAAACCCACACAACACCTAGACACCCCATGCCAGCACTTACATATGTCTTATATCAAAATCTAAAAAAAAAAAAGCTATAGTCAGAAGAGATGTAAAGGGGAGATTTCAGAGATAAAACCAAAAAATCTGTATTACATTACTGGTATTATTGGCAATAACATAAATCTACTTATCCTGTCTCTTGTTATGAAACGCCTTCCTATGAGACAATGGTGTGTGTGCAGAAGAGCAGAGATATGTGTATGATTGTGAATGTATTGCTGTTACTAAAGCAGCTTTAAACACTGTGTGTGACCGCAGGTGTCTAGTGTTTTTCGGCCTGCCCCGGGCTTTTTGTGGCTTTTGTCTCCATGTCTACCTTAGCTGCGGGCAACTTACGCCTTGCTGACAGATGATAACAGCATTAATTCACAAATGACTGTGACAGGGGGAATTGTGTGTGTGTGTGTGTGTGGTCAGAGAAAACGCGTGTGTTTGTGTGTCTGTGAGTGCATTTTTCATTTACACTTGCCTGGGGGGAATATTTGAATCTAAAAAGCTTCTTTATTGTTGATTAAATTTATTTAAAGCGTGGTTTAACTGGAGTGCTGTGACAACTGTTTGATCACCACTCTGAGGAAATACTTTGGTCAGAACTAAGTATTCAGTTTAAGCCACGTGGTGGCACATAATCAATAGCATAAATGGGTTTTCAATTTACTT
Organism: Lates japonicus; assembly: GCA_033238685.1. Taxonomy (NCBI): domain Eukaryota; kingdom Metazoa; phylum Chordata; class Actinopteri; family Centropomidae; genus Lates; species Lates japonicus. The sequence goes on along the minus strand of BRZM01000065.1, from coordinate 1,131,147 downwards.
TCAAATGGTGAATTAGCCTAAGCCTAACCCAAAGGCTCTTGAAAGAACTGACTGAAATATTTATTCTTGACATTTCAGTGTAACCTCTACATTGTAACCATTCATCTATAAATTCAAACTAAGAAAAAAAAAACATCTTATTATATGCAGTTAGGATTCATGAGCAAAATATCTCAGTGAGGCAGCGTTATTTAATTATTTAGCAGTTTGAGGAAAGCAGTGTGTATGTGTGGATGTTGCTAAGCAGCAAGAGAAATGGTCCACAGGGTCTACCTTTCCCAACACCTTCACCAAGCTTTAACCCTTTCTCATCGAGGTGTGAGAGCCTCTACCTGCATTTCTGTTTGGGGTGGTAATAGATTCTGTGTGTGTTTGTGTATATGTGTGTGGGAGAGAGAAAGAGGAAGAGACAGAGAGAGGGTAGAGGGTTGCAGCATCTTTAACCAGCTCAGTGCTGAGCTGCTGTCATGCTTTAGTGCTTTAACGCTTCTGAGTTTATTCTCAAAAAGTGATGGACCCCAGCTGTTTCCGATTTCGCTTGTGTGTGTGCACATGCGAGAGAAGAAGGCACCAGTCTGAACCCAGGCAGTTTCATATGCACATATCATCGCCTGGTGGCTGAATCACAACTATACTCTGCTGAGGCCGATAATACAAACATAATACAAACAGGTGAATCGCTGGCAGAGTCTTGAGCGTGCAGACACACACGCCTTGTTCTATTTAATTGGTACACCGAGGGATAAAGGTGGTTTGATGACACCTGCATGTAGATAAGTTGCTTATTAGCGTTGCATGCGGAAACCTTTTGACTCCAATCTCAGTAATTTTTCATGTTGCTGTTGAAAGATGATAACCAGCAGCTCCTCAGTAGGGAAGAGTATTAAACAATGAAAAGTGAGCAGCACTTAAAATGAACAAAAGCCTCTCAAATTATATCAAATAAACTCAGTAATGACTGTCGAACTACAACTGAAAAGTTCTTCTTCTTCCATCCAGAAAATTCAACATTTAATATCAAGGTTTCCACAAACATCTTAGACCAAACACAGCTTGACTAAGTATGTAATCTATACATACACGAAGGAAAACGAGGAATGTATGTTGTGCCATTACTTCAACTGTAAAATGTTGTCTGCGTTCTTTAAATTTAAATCTAATTAAACCAGATATTGCAAAAGCTTACCCATCCAGTATATTTTGAGTTGTATTTTAACTGTGTCCCCTCTCTGGTGGGAGGTGCTGTGGAAGTATCTGGTGCCAGGACCGTTGCTACGAGCTACAGGTCTGGATGAGAGTCAGCACTTCCAATTCTGAGGCTGCGGTTCTCTGCCAGAAAACAATGGATTGCTCCCTCAAAGTTGGGAGTGAGTTTCTGCCCTAAGCAAAGGAGTTCAAGTATGTATCCCAGAGTCTTGCTCACAAGTTGGGGGGGGGGGGGGGGGGTAAAATGAAACATGAGGTTGGTCTGGTGCAGCATCAGGAATGTTGGCATTGTACCAGGCCATTGTGGTGAAGAGGGCGTTGAGCCTGACGGCAAATCTCTCAATTTACCGGTAATTCCATGTTCCAAACCTTGCCTATGGCCCCTTGCTTTGGACAGTGACCAAATGAAAGAGATTTTGGATACCAGTGGCCAAAATGAGCTTCCTCTGAGGAATGTCTGGGCTCACTCTGAGAGGAAGGGGTAGCTCAGACAACTGGAGGAAGCCTTGAGTAGAGCTGCTGCTCCTTTGCATCAAAAAAGGAGGTGGAGAGGAGGAGGAGACAGGAGGTGTAGCTAGAGAGAGGGATGTCTGGACTACCTTTCTCAGCCTGCTGCCAGAAAATGGATAGATGAATGGACTGTAAAAGCTGGACATGACATCTGTATGGTAACTACAAAGACTTCTTAAGATATTACCCATTATCTAATGCTTCATTTTTAGATAGGTATGTATTGTGTGAGCCTTGTAACTGACAAAAAGTCAAAATACCCCAATCAAGGCAAGATGGTCTGAAAAACATCTGACGAATAATGTATGGTGTGCTGAAGAGGAGTTGTTCTGATGTGTACTGAAGCTCACACTGGTCTGTTCCTCACTGTCTCTGTGTTGCCAAAGTAAAAAGAGGCAAAAAAAAAGTTGCCAAATACCTCAACCTGAAAACCCCAAAACACCTCTAAACTTGTGGTTAAAACTTGGAAACATAAAGATGCCACTTACAATTTGAAATGTAAAGAAGCTTGTTTCTAGTCTTGAAGTAAAAAAATCTTAAAATGAATAAACTTGTTAAGCTCCAAATATGTCTGAAGTCTATTTACACCCTGGATTGATTCCTCAAAACAGCTGGTGTGCATCACTGCGCCGAATGATTTACAGCTAGATCGAAGGCTGATTGTGCTTCTTTTGTCTGATCTCTGAAGACAAAAAAAATACTCACTGAGCCACCAAAACAGCAAAGAAAAAGGAACAACTCCTGCCAGTCACTACCCTGCTGTGAGAGAAGCTGTTAAGTCTCACTGGGAAAGAAAAAAATGTTTGAAGAGGTCCAAAAGTACAGATTACTAACAAGACTGCAAGTTCATTTTCTGTAAATGTTCGATTTATTGTCGATGTAGGTGTGGCAAGGGTTGGTTTTAGCGTGTATGTGTATGCGAGTGTGTGGGTGGGAGTGCTTTTGCTTTCAACCAATGCTCGTTGGCCCCCACCACCTCCTATGGACGTAGTGCAAATGAGAGGTGACATTTCAAAAGACGTCATGTTCCGTGTTCAGACAGCTGCTGTAAGGTGGCCAAAACAAGCTTGGCGAGTGAATGGCACTAAAGCAATTAGCATGTCCACTACCCTCTCACATGCTGCATATTTAAACTTGCATGAAAGTATGATACTTAATTAAGAAGCAAATCTCTGGGCAGTATTACTGACTTTTTCATCTAGATTTTAAACTTGTGTGAGATGAGATCAGTTTCAAGCACAGCAATCTCAAACAGAATCTAATATAAAAGATCTCCTTTGTGCCATTATCTCAAATAAGTGACATTTTTAGCATTTAATTATTCACTGATGAACTGTGCAACGAGTTCATATAATAATAAATACTACTTTCTCCATGACTAAAATGCTAAGAAACCTCTGCCTTGACAGTTCTTAGTACACGTCCTACTTGCACACATTGAAAATGCAGAAATCCAGTACTAGATGTTTTCTAAGATTTCCTTTAAAAGCAAAATATAGCAGTATCAAGATGCCACCACATATAACAGATGTTTTGTAAAACAGTGGCCACAACACATGCAATCCAGCAGCCCATTAAAAAGAGGATAAAGAAGAAGTGAAAGAGAGGAGTTTCTCCATGCAGTGATGAGGCTGGTGAGAGCCAGAGACTGACTGTGGAGGTGTTTGACGAACCAGCGGTGAAATTACTAGTGCTCCCTCCCTCCTATTCCACTCTTCCCTCCAGCACAGCACAACTACCATCGCCACCTCCAGACCTGGCAATTGAGGAAGAAGTCACGGAACGTTTGTGTGTGTGTGTGTGTGTGTGTGTGTCTGTGATTTTGTTTTACTATACTTGCAGGGTCTGACCAAACTGCTGGACCGGACAAATTTAAATTACTGTTTTAGGGTTCAGGTTAGAATTAGGCTTAGATTAGGGTTAGGGTTAGGGTTGGGCATTCAGTTGCAATGGTTAAGGTCGGAGTAGGGGGCCTGGGAATGTATTATGTCAGTGATGAGTCCCCACAAAGATAGGTGTACACTGATGTGTGTATGTGTGTGTGTCTATGTGCGTGTGTGTATCTTTCTGGCAGCCAGTGCTTTCTTGTGGGCATGCACGTCTGCGTGCTTGTCTGCAGGAGAGTTTCATTATCCAGTTGCTGATCCCCTACAGTAGCCAGATAGCCTGATCTCTGCATCAGTCTCTCAGACTCTTAAGGGGCACAGCTAAGAGATTCTTCATATGGCACTGAGCTCAGGCAATCAGAACAGGGATATCCATCAAAGAGCTGGCCACACAGTCGTGTGCAGCTCACTGAGCCGATTTTGAGCCTCATAATACTTTCCAAATCATCACTCCATTAGTCGAGAAAGAGGTAAATGGGGAGAGTGGGGAGAAGGATGCAGCGGCAAGTGTGAGGAGGAGGGAGAAGAAGTGACAAACAAGACAAAGCTCATTGATTTTTCCTTTAGAAGTGATCATTCAGTGCAGCCAAGCGTGTTTGGTGTTTTTAGAGCTCTTGAATGACGGGACATTAGAGGAAAGACCCTGAGGGCTGGTGTCTAACAGACTAGCCCGAAACAGAAAAGTCAATTATGCTCAGAAAATTTCCAGCAACATGTTTAAGAAAGAGATGAAAAGCATTCACAGAGGTCTTTAAAAGTCTTTAAAAAGTGACATGTTGCGAGTACTGCTAGCCTTATTAATTGCAACCATCACTACGCAGTGACAACACCAAGACGCCAAGTAGCAACACATTACCCGTGACAGATGCTTCCTTTACAACATTCCCATCACTGGCCAATAACCATTTACAAGCTAGTTTGGCATTTTATGATCTCCCTTTATTTAGATACATTAAATCATTACATTCAATATTCCATACTTCATAAATCTTAGGAAATTATAGTGTTGACGAGGTCATTGTACTACTTGAGATGCTAACCCCAAGATCATTCCAACTGGAAGTTTAATATGGAGTCATAATGGCAGGGAGATCACTAAGCAGATTATACATAACGTCTGTGAAGTTTTAGACGTTTAAAATCCACGGTTTCAGCATTTACCAGAGTTATACTACATTAAGATAAGTCCAGTCACTGCAGATAGATACAATGTGTGCTGCATTTGCAATTTTCCAGAGGGAGATTTTGCTCTGTGTGGCTAATTAGAAAAAAAAAAAATCTATAGAAATGACAACATAAAGTGCTGTCAGACCATATGATTAACACTATATCCATTTAAAATCCAACTTCCCTTGTCAAGGCCTCCCTGGCAGTAACAAATTGGGTACCAGGTGTCTTGTGGGCAGCAGACAGAACATGGAGGAGATAAGCACAGCCTCGCCTTGCTGCCAAAGGACACGGCAGATTATGAAAGAACTCATGCATATTCTGCCAACCCTATTGCTGTCTCCATCCTCAGATGAGACAGCTACTGTACACTGACTTTCTCTGGAAGACTCCAGGCCACAATGCATCCTGACCATCATCACCACCACCACCACCACCAACCCCCCACCACCCCTGATATGTAGTCATAAAATAGGATTTCATGGCTTTAGGGGTTATATAGAGGGCTAGTAATTTTTCTGCCAGTGTCAGCCACATCATGCACATGCACACACTCATGCACAAATGCATGCATTTGCACACAAATAACCATATGGAATGTCCATAACCTCATTAACATGCCTGTCTGCATTAATATGTACACACACACATACATGTCTTATGTGCAACTAGTAGATAATTTCCACAACATTACCCGCTGTTAATCCTTGTATAATTACACTTGCGGACCCTTCTTTGGGAACCAGAAAACTTGAAATGCTTCATAAATAACATTAATGTTAAACTGTTGCTAGTCTTTGCATGTGTTAGAAATGATTTTGTCTTTGAATTTTTTGACAGCTTCTGACACAGTTACTTAGAGACACGCTGATGTTTGACACTCAGAAGCCTGATCAAATGTTGATGGTGGATGCTCCTTTCTGACTTTTGAGAAGCTCTCAAGAATAGTTGCACCCATGTAATGAGTGTAATATTAACTTAATATTAGATTGGTAATATTAGGCATCCACTACTTAGTTCTCTTTAAATTACTCCCACACAGTAGTTTTGTTGCTCAGTAATTGCTGATAAAAATATGAATAACCTTTAGTATCTAATGAGTTATGGACTCAGAGTTTGTTTTAGAAATTAGGGACTTTTAGGGTTAACAGAAGAAAGGAAACTAAGCACACACCCCCCCCACACACAACCTCCACCATCTGCCACAGCCTTGATACTAACTCGATATTTATGAAGTTAACCAACTTAACCTCATCCTAATTGGGTTAGAAAGGCTTAAATAAGCAAGTTGCACTTTTTTCAATAACTGCTGCTTTATGACCTGTCTAATGGAACAGACTACCTCTGTTCGTCCTGTAGCAATCACTTTTAATGTAGAAGCAAAACAACTCATACACATGAATCTACAGTATTTCATATCAATGTTCACCACTAAATGTCCTGCAGTGTTTGTTCAGTGTCTCGCAAGAATAGATATTACACACGTTGACGATGCTGTGTGTGTAGGAAAATGTAAAGTACTTTCTCACTGCATTGTGGTATGCTTTCATATAAACCTGTAGTCACCTGAAACTAGCAACTTTCAAAAGCAGCATAATCTGTCATTTGTTACATATACTTGAACAATTTTAAAATAAATCCTAAAGTGTCATTATGCTAAACTGCTGTTTGATCAAGTAAATATTATTTCTTCCTCAACTCTTATTGCTTTCATTTTCTTGTTGAAAGCAGTTGATGATGTAATGGTTTTTGTGTCTCTTTACTCTTAGATATACATAAGAAATGTCAGACAAACAAATGTCAGCAGGTAATTTAAGAGCGTATGCTGACTTGCTTATTTTGTATCACTTTTGATCTGATCCATCATCACTGGAAAGAAATGTGCTGATGTTCACTTTTAATATTTTTAACCTTGACCTGCATATCAGCCACAGCTGTATTATCAAAATGTGTTTAAAGTAACATCAGGTGATAGAGAAGCAAAAGTATACTGTATTTATTAACAGATGAACAAATGCCTCGCACACAAGTTTTCTTGAATGGATCAAGATTAGTTTACAACTTTAAAATGATATGGACTTTCTTCATGAGTTATACCCAAGGAAGTGGGAGTAAGAGAGAAAGGGGAAAAGAGAAAATGAGTTCTCAAAATGCACTTTGAATATCGACCAATGAGCACCAGTTGTGTGAAGCTGTGTTCGTTATGCCTACTTGTCGAGGTCCTTAAAATAAACATGAAGGTGGGGAATTAAAATTGATTAACGCCACATAACAGTGATGAAGTCAAAGCAACATGACTAGCTGGAGTGAGAGGAGAGGAGGATGGGTGTTCATCGGTGAGTCAATGGCTACGCATCAATCGCTCATTCACATTTTGACTGCGGCCTGCGTCTTCCTGTGGGGCATGGCACAGAGGCAGTGAGAGATGCGAGGTCAGTGGATTCTACAGGGGCAGTGAGAAGAGAGGTCATGCAAGAGTAAAGATGACAGCAGTCATTTATGGTGACAGGTTGAGGGGAAAACATTTCCCTAGGACTTACATAACTTGCTCTGTATTCTGAAAACGCAGAAAACTGTGTCTGCTAGCTTAAGTGATGGAAAACAACCTTTGAACATGCTGGAAATACTGTACAAGCGTCACGCTGGGAAAACAGAAGCAACGGAGGTTGTATGGGCCTGACAAGTAAGTCCCCTCAGAGCCTCCATGTTTCTAAAATGTCTCTGCAGAGAACGGGGATTCAACTGATCCTGTGCAGTTCATGACATGCTTGCTTGAATATCAAACTTGTAGCAAAATGTGAAGTCAGTGGATGAAATGAGTGGTGTTTTCATTTCGCTTTCACCATCTGCAGCTCGATATGCGACTTGGGAGTGGAGATTAAAGACTATGAACCGAGTGCATCAGGAAACCTGTCATTGAATCATAGGGGAGAAATAAGATCTGCTTTTCACTGGGGGGACATTTTCACAGCCAAGCTAAGCTTCAGCTCGCTCTCCCTTCCTCTGAGATCACTACAAATATGTAAAAATATAACCTTGATATATAAAAGCAATAAAACCTAAAATAAAAATGGATCCTTGCAGCAGGTAAATGATGAGACCTTTGCAGGCTAATCATCAGTGGCACTGCATGATTCTGAAGCAGCACGGTCGACAACGTCATATGTACATATTGTAGTAACTTGTACTGCAAATTTGTGTCATCTACTCTTAAAGGTTCAGTTTCCCAGTTGGCAAATGTCCATTGTGCTCAGGTGTCCTTGAGCGAAGCAGTGAATCTCTCCAGACTGCTGCTGTTCTGTAGCTAACCCTGAGCTCCGACCTGCCAGGGGAGCTAAAACAAAAAGAATATCTCTGTGGAGAAATCAATAATGTATTATACACATACTGTATTGCCTACAGTATTTAACTATTCTTCAGTGGGTCCAGTGTCTCAGTTGGAATGGTGTGAGAACAGACTTAGCAACCATCAATCCAGCTCAGTCAAAATGTATGAGTACATCTGGTTATATTATATGTTTTTCTTACTATCACCAAATTCCATGAAGAGACCAAAACCAACACTAAATTGATCCTGATACTATTGTTGTCCATAAACAAACAAACAAACACATCGTTGCACTGGGTGACATGTGCACTGCAGTTTATTTTAGTTGAATCCAACATACGCCATCCTGCTGCCATAATACACCAAACGTGTATTAATCCATTGGTAAAAATAGTTCCCAACAAATGCACTACTTACTCTTGTTTGAGTAAGGTTTGCTAAAAACTACAGTGGTCAGGTATATTACAAAATTAAGATTATAATTAAAATAAAGTATATTGTTGCAACCCATTTCTAAGATTTGCGCATTGTTGGCTATAGTCAACGAACCAGGAAACTGAGATCTCTGGAGCTGCTCAGCTGACAACAAACATGAAGCCAACAAGTCTTTATTGCGATTAAATGCCCTGGTATCTCTGTAAGATTCCCAAGTGCAGTTGCTGTATATGAATTAGTGGTTCTGGAGTGAGTGCAGAACTAAATATGAATGAATCTTCATGTGGGAAAAGAATAAACAAGCAACAGCTTTTTTTACACCAGTAAGTATATTCTCAATTGACAGAACTTTGTGTCATTTTAAGCCTAAAAATTCCTGCAGTTTGGGGAAAGTTTAACTTGCATCATTCATGAAGATGTTATTTAAATACATAATATTCTGTTGCTGTTTTTCCCAAACATTGCTGATGGTTCATTAAAAGTATAAAGTTTTGGATGGTTTCTGCTTTCAAAGGGCAGTGTGACAGAAAAAGTTTGACAACCACTGAAGTGGCTGTTGAAAAAATCCCTCCAGAAATTATCGTCAGATGCCACACTTTAGTGAGTTTAATCTGCTTTTACATTTTTCAATTTATTTCCCTGTTATGTGCATAAATACAGGCTGAGCTGTCTTAACTTGTAGCACCACCTGGGGAAAGGAGAGAAAAAAAATCGCACTGTAACCTCAGTCCAGTCAAAATACAGTTTTGATATTTTGTTCTAAGGCCCATTAAAAATATGCCTCCCCCTCTTCTCAGTGTTTTAACCTCATTCAAGTTCAGACAGAGACTCAACTGAGGACAACCACGCTGTGGGATCTGTATGTATGCATATGTGTGTGTGTGCATGTGCATGTGTGTGTGTCTATGTGTGTTTGAGCCCCGCTATCTCTTCTGTGCAGCCCTGCACCCTGGGCTTCGGCTGAGTTGACAGACTTGCACTACCACCCGCCTGAATGCCACCAACAGAGCGACCCTCTTGGCTCCAGTGGTGGCATATCTGCGCACAGAAGTGTGCGACTCTGTGTTTGGACATTTGTGTATGCATGTATGTGTCAAATAAGAGATATATGAGAATTTGACATTTAGTCAGTATGATTCAAATAATGTAGAGTGGTGAAATGCTACAACTGTTGGTCTTTGAGGCAGACGCTTAAGGCTGAAAATGTTGAGAATCAGTGAATTCATTCAACACAGTGGGAGTCACACTGTCACAAGGGCACCATCATGTCAACACCTGTGTTAGGACAGCTTACTTTCTTAGAGGAAGAGGAATCCAATGGTCACTAGCTAAGGTGGCTGTTGCTTTCACAATCCCTGTGCTGCTTGAGAGACTCAGATCATCCGTCCATCTATTATATATATGCTCACAGAACTGGAGCCTATCCCAGAACACACTGGGTAAGAGAGCATAACCAGGTCTTTCACAGGGCTCACACATAAACAGACAACCATTCACACCTACAGGCAAGTTTTGGTCAGTTTGGTCCAGTTGACCCAAACTGCTTGCCTTTAGACTGTGGGAAACTGGAGTACCACAGAGAGAATATGAAAACACTACACATAAAGGCCCCAACTAACTGGTGGATTTGAACCCAGAACCTTCTTGATGAAAGGCAACAGAGCTAACCAGTTCAGGACAAAAAAAAAAAAAAATCTTTGGTGTGTTGCTTGTAGTGTCAGCTGCCAGTGAGTCCAGTTTAGAAAAACTTAATATATTGGCACACAAAACAGGTTAGACTGAAACCTCAACGCTTATAAAGAGAAGGAAGACGAAGTTCAGAGACCATGGAGAGCAGAAACACAGAGTGAACACCGATGTGGCCTTGCCAAGATGTAAATCTCTTAAGAAGGCAAAGAGCTTTGGAGCGAAGATGCCTCAGGTTTCAGTCAGAGACAATTCTGCACTTAATGGTGGAAAAGGCTCCGGTTTTTGAGAAGGCTCTTAAAGAATATGAACGGCAATGAGGTTTTGGCTGGGAGAGCTAATCTCCCCCTAAAAGAGTAATGCAACTTGACCGCTGACAGTTCAGCTGAGGTTTCGGGTGCATTATGCTAATAGTGGCAAATGTAGCCTCGAGCCACTAGCCTCAAGCAGAAATGAGGAGCAGGCTACATAGGTCTCGTAAGCACACTTTTTAACAACTAAACACCCCCAGATTTTTTTAATTTTCAAACTTGTAGTCTGTAGCCTTAACCAAGGCAGACTCTTTTGATGCAGCTCTCTAAGAGGACATGAAACACTTTGTGCATTTTGTGGTAGCACTCACAAAGACTTGTAAACATACTTTGGTGTAAAATCTGTGGAGCTCCCCTTTAGCTAACGCACACATGAATATTTGATCTTTGTTAAGTCAACAATACCAAAAAGCTCAGCACACAAGAAGGAGGTTGGGGTGATGAAACGAGCTGTAGCAGCAAACAGCTTTGATAGAGTAGGTGGCGAGAAATCTCAGGTTATAAAGGTTTCCTGGTGCATGTGTATGAATATGGTTGAATTTTGGTAGTCAGCTGTTAGCCAAGTAGCTTGTGAATGAGCCGCTGATATGCCTTTTTGCACTACAGACATTTAGACATGTCATGGTAGGAAAAGTGCAGCTGTGCTTGGCTCAGTTTTGTTCAAGAGAGTCAACATGCACAATACCAAGATACTGAACCTGAAGTTAAATGGAATTCAGCAATCATTTATTTGAGTGCATACACCTGTGCTTTTACAAAAAAAGGTGGTGGAGGTTGAATGAAGCAGCTGATGCTAATCATCTGATGCAAGCATGACTTCAGTGCTCAAAACACAATGCTAAATTTTTAGCTCATAGCCAGTGCAAGGAATAATGTGCCTGTTGTATGGTGAGGTTAAGAGTAAGATGTAAAAGCAATGTGGGTGGCGGTTGAGCTTGTAGTGTGTCAAGGGGGCAGTACGTTTCAACAGAAGTACTTGTCAGATTGTCAATTAGCTTCAGAACCCCCCCCACCCTCCTCCCTCAACACCTTAACAACTTGTGAAAGCTGTGGCTCAGGAGGTTGAGCGGGTCACTGGTTCGATCCCCAGGTCCTCCGGTCTATGTACCAAAGTATTCTTGGGCAAGATACTGAACCCCAAATTGCCCCTGATGGCATGACCATCAGTGTGTGTGCGTGCGTATGTGTGCATGTGCATGTGAATGAGTGAATGTGACCTGTAATGTAAAGTGCAACCAGTGTTTTAATTGCCTAAATATGGTTTATTTGTCCCAACCATAACCATACTGTAGCTGCCATGCCACGTATGTTGTAAAGAAATAAAAGAATTTGAAAAACATTGGAGTATACTATGCATAGCCACATGTATGATCCCCCATGGATACTGATGAGCCTCACTGTCTTCGCCAGGGCAGAGGAGACTGAACCTGCCGCAGGAAGAGGTATAGGTTCAAGAAGGTGTTGGCCTTCAATAATGTTATCATCACCTTTGAAGAAGGACCCCAAGACATTTACTAATGCATTTACTAGCACATGCAAATCAGCTACCCTATGGGTTAGTTGGTTATCTAGTTTTAATACCTGCATAAACCCTTATACTGCTGCATGAATTATCAATGGGTGCATTAATTTATGATGTCTGTAAGTGTGAAAATTCTCACCTCCCCACCCACATAGTCAAGAAATTTCACACCTCTCTCTAATTTACCCAGGCATTATTGACTGCCATTCAGTCACTGTAGTGAAGAGACATTCTCCCTGCTACAACACTCAATTACACACAAAAACATGTGGTGTTTGTTAGGTTTGCATCACCCAGGCAATCAAGTCAAAGCCGGCAGACTGACAGTCTTACCGTGTTTATTAAGGGACTCTTTTCAGATGAGAAGTCATTACCGCAGAGGGGAACAAATAACCTGTCGAAAGGATTACAGGTTTCACGTGTAATTTTAGCACTGCATTTGCCTCACTACAAATTAATGATTCGAAAATCAAACATTCCAGGATTTACTGGTAACGCCTGGAGATATTAAGTATATAAACAAGTTTTACAACCTTAAACCCTGATAAACATATAAGCTCTGTGACAGAAATAGGAAATAAACTTTTGTCTCCTGTTGACTGGTTGATGTTTTTAAGTTCTGCAGTCAAAGCAAATGTAGTGAATATTATGTGTTCCCTCATCCCATTTTCATGAGGCAGATCAAAATGCGATCAAACAGTCTGCAATAAACTCTGAACCTTTGAAGAAAGGTCCTTCATGGGAGAAGAAGAATATATATATAGAGAGTGTGTGTGTGTGTGTGTGTGTGTGTGTGTGTGTGTGTGTGTGTGTGAGAGTGTGTGTGTGTGTGTGTGTGTGTGAGGGAGAGAGAGAGAGATATGGAAAGGAGAGCGAGAGAACTGTTCTTCTTAAAAGTGATGCCCGAGGCTTTTTATACTACAAAGTCTATCCTCAGATCAAATATGATGGGTTAGGTCTTCATCAGCCGGAAAAATTGTGCTCACAACACCCCTACAAGAGATAATAAGCTATATTTGTGCAGACATTCTCAGCATTTCACCTATGTAGCTGCTTTGTACATACAGTATTTACACAAGTAACAAATAATTAAAGTCCTTAAAAGACAACTGACACTGCTTTAATGATAAAACACTTGTGTCTGATTATTTTTTACAAACATTAAACATGACTTGGTGTTTGTGGCAAATAATGAAGAAACTGTATTTTTTTCAACATTTTGCCAGTCTATCCACAGTATACTGATACTGACTACTCCAAACAAATCTTTTCTCCAAAATGCTCTGTAAATTTGGAAACACCTTGTATTGTAGTATTGACAGTAAAACATTAAAAAAAAAAAAAAAAAAAAAAAGCCTCTGAGCTGTTTTGATTTAACATGCAGACCTTTAAAGCTGAATTCATTGGTTTGCTGGCCACATAGGGTCAGCAGAAAAAGCTCAAAACACAACACTGACACATTATCACCTTAAGCAAACATTTGCATCTCCAGCAGATACAGAGCAGCAGTCTTCATATGCAGCCATGCTTCTGGCCACCTGAAAACTTTAAGCCCAATATTTATTTTTCTTTTAGCTCATTTTGGTTCTCCTCCAACACCTGAGAGAAATAGCACTCTCTTTCACTGCCAAATGCATCATTATATACACCAGCTAGTCTCAAATACCACTTCTCTATTCTCAGTGCATGTTCTACCTGCACTGGTCACATTCATAAAGACCCTTGCCACCCTGGTTCTCAAGGTTAACAGAGACTCTGGTCTACAGTGCAGCTTCAAACCTGAGAATTACACTAAAGTATAATTTACCAGATTAGACCACCTCTGTCCATCAACATGCCTGGTCAATTAAATGACATTTTAATGTTGGTATCATTTAAATCACTTACACTCCTGCTGGCAATGCCAGTTCAGCAAAGCAAGGGAGTGCTGGATTCTTGTCCAACCCTGGTCAAAAGAAGGGTCGGGAAGGAGGGTCAGCTGACATGGGTTGACTCATTGAGATAGACCCTTGACGTGGGCTGGTGCAGCTGGAAATGAGGTTGATGACAGCAGAGCTGTGGGCCAGAATACTAATACAACCAAACGATTAAAAGGTTCCACAGAGCTGTGTGGAACTGAGCTGGGAGAGTTTTTTCTACAGGTTTATCACTATCTATCTATTCTTTGTTGACATAAAAATAGCCGATTAGTGTAGCTTTAAGGAACTGAGAAAGAACTGAATGGATGGGCCAGTTTTGACATGTGAATTGCTCTTTCAGTTTTTAGGCATTAGTGTGGACACAGCCTGAGAGCGTGGTCCTAGGAGCTTACGGAGCCTCTGCAGGCACCCAAAAAGCAAGGACACGAACCAGCTGTGGCATCATCAAAGGACACTACTATTCTTATAAAAATGGTAAGCTGTTTTTCAAGCAATCTCTTTAACATAAAAAAAGAATCCTTCCAGAGCTGGGGAGGAATTGAAATCAGAAAAAAAAGAGCTGAAAAGAAGCCATTAAAAAGAGAAAATATTGACTGGGAGAGAACTAGAACAAACAAATTGTACAAGATAAGAAAGATTGCCAGGAGGAAGCAAGCTGGTCAAATGGGGAATTTAGACATTATTTTTGTTAGCAGATTTAACATGGGGACTCCATCTGTCACCTTGTCATATTCAGTCCTCACCTCAGCCCAGGCTTCATATCCTTCCATCATCCATCCACACCCACAATCTTAGTCTTAAGTGATAACAGGTCTGGATTTCCTGACACCCACCCGCTCTGTGCATTATCTCTATTTTCCTACAGTGCTACAAAGAAGCATTTGTTTTAAAATGAAAACAAATGAAAATAAATAATAACTCACACATATTTTCTAGTTTTTAGCATTTGTTCTGACAGGTTATTTTCAACTGATAATGCTCTGTAATATTGTAATTATGTCAGTGACAACACAGAAATCCTCTATAACGCCACTGTACACTTTCTGAACAGAACCAAACAGCAAACATAGTGGAGCATTTAGCAGCTAAAGACCTGGATATTTCCCATCAGGATTTGGTAGAGAATAAAGAGCAGACCTAAACATTCACCAGGTGGCCAGAAACAAGTCTGTCAGCTTAGAATATGATGTGTCAATGTTGTGTTCACAAGTTGTTACAGTTGCCCCAAACTGGGCAAAATAAATAAATATATAAATAAAAATCTGCTATTGCAGGTTTGTATGATGCTTAGTACAGGTTCAAAACATGAACATGAAGTAATTTCATCCACTTGTCATAATTTTATCTCCTTGATCACCAGCTACTCTCCCATTCACATAACAAACCTATAATAAAGACTACTTTCACTGCTGTGAACACAAATCCAGCAGCTACTGGTTGAAAACACACCGCCCACACCTCTAGCCTTCACCCAGATGTTATTTTATTAAGCTGATTCATAGACTAATATTTAACCTTCTCCGTATGTATTATACAGTACAACAGGCATTTGAACCTGTATTTCAAATAGTTCTGATGGCATTTGTACAGATATTTTTACTACCAGCAGAATCCTGCACAGTGTCACATGGCTTAGACAAAGAAGCTGCAGTATTGGCTTATTTGGGAAAACAGCTTTCCAACCATGTGTAGTTACACCAAGCCCAGGCTGTTCTGACCTTCATTTTTTCCCTTTCCGCTTGTGGATGTCTATACTGAGTGGTCATAAACAGTCTCCACGACAACCTCCACAGTGATGAAGAAGAGAGAGAGAGTGTGCACCAAATTACTGACGCATGTATTCAAACAGGGCTGGTATAATCTAAGAACATTGGGATTAATTACAGCCACAAATGCTGTTACTCGCTGGACCTAATTCATATTCAGACCAGATGAACAGGGTGCGTTTTAAGTTTAAGTATTTTTCTCTTGCTAACCGGACTGATGCTCATATGATGGGGAAATAAAGAAAAGCTTAGGAGAACCAGTTCCCAGAGGCTCATTAAATGGCCTGGTGTAAGCTCAACTACAGGTCAGCATTCAAGTCAAGCCATGTGACTGGACCCATGTGTTCTGCATTTAAAAGACTGTCACACACTAGTATAAATGCATAGTTAAACATTTTAGGTTACTGCGCAGCTGCACCACATAAAGACTAATATCCTATTGATTTTCTGTCAGGCTTGATATGTAGTCTACAATAAAAAGCATTGCATTGAGACAATGAAATCTTGTGCAGTGTGTAATACAAGGGTCATTATAGTATTGACACGTCAATTTTTTCAAATATAAAACACAAACGAAATGAGTTTTCCACAAAAAATAATTGAAAACCACGTTAGTGTATGTTTCAAGATCATGTGTGTGACCTATGAACAGATGAAGTAGTAGGTTTATTGATTTTGCATTCATATTTGGTCTTTTATCTTTCTGTCTTTTTGTCTGTGCATGTGTGTGAGAGAGAGTATCTTCAATTCAGATCTATTTTCAGTTTGAGCTTTAACTCATCTAAGTAGACCAAATACCATCTCTGCTACACTTTACTGCTTGAAAACAAGTGTAAAAATAGCTAAGCCAACAACTGACTGACACCGTAATCAGAGTACTATTAATAGATCACTGATAATCATCTATTAATACATCATGTCTACAACGCCACACGGAATGTATCACTTGTACTTCGAATTGTGTAGAAAACTAGGGCTAGAAAAGTTACATGTTTCAAGATCTCGGTTTAGGTAAGGCTATGATCCAGAAAGGTATCCTTATAAAGAACCAACATAGTATGCCACTCTTTTTCTTTCCTGTAATAGTGTGGCTTATGGCTCATCTGAAACACTCATCTGTGAAGAAAGCTGCTTGCTGGACAGTTAATTTTTTTTTTCACTTGCTGCTAGCCAATGGTAAGGGATGGGATGGAAAGAAATTATTCTCTGTCAGGTCTAATACAGCAGGATTATTATGATATAAGGAGACCAATGGTAATAACCATCTACTGGTGACTGTCACCAACACAACTTATCACAGATAATATCGACGTCCCCTGGAAATTAAGTTCATAGTAATAATTTGTGGAGTCATGTTTCTGGCCACCTAGTAAATGTGAGTCAAATATTCAGTCTCTTTTAGCTCTATGTTTGGTCTCTGGTAAAATATCTAGCAGTTTAGTGTCTATATGCTTCACTGTCTTCACAAGCTAGTTACTGGCTGTGTCTGTTTGCTATTTGCTGCTGAGCAGGTAGTGTACAGTGGGATTTTAGAGCATTTCCACAGAAAACAGCTGCCTCCTGCACCCAACAGTGAAGTTGAGAGCAGGACAACTGAGCAAGAGACTCATATCAAACTGTCATTTGATACATTGTAAATATAAAAAATATCAATTATGCTTTCAACTCAGGAAAATAAAGTGGTTTTGGTTTAGTGCTAATACAATATTCCTGTCCTATCTCATACATCAAGTGACTTTAAACCAAAACCCTAACCTTATGTGCAATAAGTGCCTAAACTGCAATCTGGATGGCATTACATTTATCTCAAAATGTATTTACTGTTGCGATCTGGTAGTATGTAAGTGTACTGTCATTTCTAGAACTGTAAACTATCTGTATCCAGTATTGGTCAGGTTTTACCAGTATCCACTCAATAGCGAGTTAAAATCTAAATCTATTCTAGCAGGGGGAAAAAAACAAAAAAACAAAACAAAAAAAACACACTGCTATTTAAAAAGGAATTTGCTGAAGTGCAACACTAAATGTTTTGATGAGAAAATAGGATTTATTGAAATAATTGATTCTTGATCTGAGCATCAGTTTAATCCAGAAAGCACTATCCATCTCTGCCAGATGCACACTGCCACAGGGAAAGCAGTGTAGAGGAGTCTAATGATGGGTGCCAGAGTATGCATATGCTCCCCTTTTCGTACGCCTGATATAGAGCCTAAAGCGAGACCTGGCTCAGACGATGCCTCCCAAGAGGCCAGCCAGAGTTATTGAGCTAATCCTGCTCATGTAATATATCTGCTTTGGTGATATTTATTACTACTATAACTAAAGAAAGGAGTTAAAGTCAATAACCTTCATTTCCCCCCTTTGTCCAACAAAGAGGGCCCATTAGCTGTTCTACTCTGTGATATGCTTACAGTATATTTTGCAGGATCGGACATCATTGTTCAGTTGCTAGTTAGTTCATTTAGTCACATTATTGTGAACAGCAGCCTTGGAGTAATATACATTGCCACTAAGTCAGTATCTATGAGTCTTTCAGGGCAAAATAAAAGAGCTTGTTGAAAAGTGTAGCTTACAGTGTAGAAATACCTGATTTCCTCTGTGCTTGGGGTGTTTCTTTAAATTGTTAAAGCCTCTATTCATAGAATTTTAAAATTCTGGTCTGAAAAGACCTTGCGTGTTAACATGCTGGCAGGTCTATGTCCCAACATATAATACAATTTGTGTTGAAACAGGCTGTTGGAGCATAACACAGTCAAGTTTCTCTGCTCGATTTGAGTTCAAGTTATGCTTGAAACCAAATCAGCTCATCTTAGCTGAACCCGAAGAGCTGAGTGTGAGATGTTTTAAAGATGCCTGCTGTTACTGATACACTTTGTTTTTACAAGTGTATGCATGTAGACAATGGCTGTGACACCAGTGTCATTGTACACATGCTTGTGTACTTTGTATCTGGAGGATTAGAAAGTGCACTCGGGGGCAGATTAGTGCCTAATTATCCCTGGCAAAAACAAAATATCTTCATTGTAAACTTACACTTTTGCACAATGTAAACAGAAACCATAGCTCCTCAAAAATTTCCACCATTGCTGTGCTGATTCAGAACTGCTGCTGACCTCTCACAGACATAAGTAGTATTAATTTCTGAGGACCTGCAAAACCAAACCTGCCTAGGAACGAAGGGTATGCTGGGTAGCCATGATGCACAACTGAAAGCTATTGTATCATCTTATAGATGATTCACCCCTTTGATTCAAGAAACAACTCTGGCCTTTCTGCGGTCATCCTCGGGCTAAACTTTACATTTTTGCCCCCCTGGTGGTAACGATATTACAATAACATATCGTCCATCCTTCATCCTCGTATGCTGATGCGTTATGAACATTACAGCCTCAGGAAGCTGCTAGTTTGGCTACAGACTCTTTAATCTTGTTCTCATCCATCCTCCAGATACTCCAACATCATCTAATTTGGTGGTGTGCACCTTCTTTTATACATCTCTCCATATCACCCTTAAAATAGATATAAATGAAAATAACCAAGCATTGCCACAGCGTTTAATGGCGGGTTAAACAAGTGGGAGTGTGAAGATATAAGTACAGGTAGCTGGAAGTGTGAGAAGAATAAGCTTGCGACTATGATGGCCTGTTCCTTCCTGTCATCGCTCACTGCACCCTGCTGCCTTTGGCCTTTTAAGCTGCTGCTTTGAAACCAGAGCCATACTGTCACAACTTATCTCCATTCCAAGATGCATTTGTTTGCATAGACACATGTGTGTGCATATGGGGCACTATGTGCATAACACATAGCGTATGCTTGTGTGCTGTCTGTCTGCCTGAATGCATGTGTATATGTTAATAACTGATGCATTCACATGATGTATGGTTTTAGTGAAAGCTGATGTGGGATCAAACCAGTTAAGTGAGGCTGGAACAGTAGGTGGAATTGAAATATCCAGGGGAGTTGGTGTGATCTGTAGCCTTACATTGTCTAGTTAGTTGGGGGAAAATTGCAGAAATTCCTCACAATTTTCTGGGGACAGTTCTATGTGGAGAATGCTGGTGGGAGAAATAACTGCATCTATCACTTTAAACAGGGTTCGGAGTTTCTTTCCATTATTGCTGATGATTTTGGAGTAATAACTCATAATAATCAGTATAGTAGTAGTAATAGTAATAGTTATGCTCAATGACCTATGGCTGTGTATTATGTTTAAGCATTCTAGTTTTAAAAGGGGCAACAGAGTCCAGGATAAACAGGCGGTTACTGTTAAAATTGTTGATCATGTCATTGATGTTACAATGCTGCTCAGAGGGATAGGAATGAAAAGAGGCTACTAGGGCATCAGTAAATGTACTAGCAAAACTGGGGTAATTGTACAGATCTAATAGGAAAACAGGATGGGGAAGTGGAGCACAGCTTTGTCATCTGTGCATAAATGTGCAAGTATATCAGGTGAATCTTCTTGAATGTACAAGTTTATATTTACTCTGTGTACCAGTTTGTTCTGGTGTGTGAGTGTACGTATTGAAAATATCCCTCACAGGCCAGAGTGAAATGTAGTAAGTCATTCAGTCACTTCACCAGCTTAAGTATGATAGTAGAGCGAGAAGTTGTAGTAATCACCTCCCTTTATGTTTGCATAGAAGACCATTTCCAGTGGCAACTTATTGCTTTAAAGAAGTACATGATACTTTATTTGCATACCTAGTACATAACACCCTGCTTGCTAAAGCATATAAATGCCATAAAGATCATTCATTATATGTATATGTAATGTAGATTTCCCAAATGGGCAAGACAGTGCAAAAGCAAAAACAGATTAACAACACAATAAAATAGATTTACCTTGACTTATATAGGAGGTGTCCTTGTGTAGACATGTAGAGTGTGCATGTGTGTGTGTTCTTTTACTTCTATCTTTATGAGAACCAGAGGTCCACACAACAACTCAGTGAGGAAAACCCTCCAGATTGAGAACATTTGCGTCTGTCTGTCTTCACAGGTTAATTCTGAATTATTTAGGGGTTTATGGTTTAGATTTAGGATGTTTAAATTTGGCTCGGGCTTGGGTTTAAGTGTAAGATTAGGCGTTAAAATTAGGCTCTGCTGTAGGCTTTTGGGTCAGAGGTTATCCAAAAGCTTAAAGGTTAGCTTTGGCTGCAGTGTTTGTGGTTAGAAAAATAGGATTTGACTGTAAAATTTTTAAAAATTGGTCCCCATAAAGGTAGAAAAAACATGTTAACACAGATGGGTTGGGGGTGTTTCAGTGGCTAGGTACATTTCGATGTTCTAAAACATCTTCAGGCCATATGTTCTGATGTATGTGTCAGCCTCAATGGATTTATATCGTGTTTGCATGGAGTTAATGCATGCTACATGCATGTGGGGGATTCATATAGTGCATTGCATATGAAGTGCTGCTATGTGTCAGAGGAATAAAACACAATTAGTAGTTTATCAAAAAGGCCATAATGGTGTAGAGGAATACACCAAGGAGTGTGGGAGTGTATATGATGGCCACAGTATTTCAGACTATAATCAAATAAGTAGAGAGGTGACTAACAGTATTTCCACTCTGCATCATCCGCATCAAGATACTGCCCTTATATCAATTAAGCCATGTTTTCTTCCTGTAGTATCTACACAGTCTGGTGTCACATGGGACTGAAGTTGTGTAGTAATCTTTTTTCTTTTAATCAGTCTGCAAGTCACCTCATTGCCCTCAGATGTGGCCTGGATGTTGATGAGGTTAAAACTGTCTAACAGTTTTGGTGCTCTTTGTCTCTGTCTCACCCCCAAGGCCAGTCATTATGCCCATTTTGTCGCCTGTCTTCTCTAGTGTGCTGCCTTGCCGAGTCCCAGTAGCAAATTGCTTAAAAACACCAAAGAAATAGGACAGGAGGAGAGGGAGTCTGTGGCCTGAAGTACTCTATTCAGGGTTATGATAACACTACACGGGGTTATTATTAACATCATCATCACTCCTGGTTAGAAATGAGATCTTCAAAGAGCGAGACAAGAGGATTTGACAAAAGAGGTGCCAGGGGACAAAGATCTGCACTGAATAAAACAGTGACGGCTTTGCTGAGTGTGTGTGTGCATGTGTGTGTATGTGTAGGAAAGGTTGTGGGGATCTATGTCTAACAATATTCCTCACTACGAGACCCTCAGCAGGGTGTGAGAGAGAGACTCTGGAGGCAACTCAGAAGAATGTGTTACAGTTACCCATGTTGGTGCAGTGGTAGCACTGTTGCATGGATAATATTAAGGTCCCACAGTTGCTAACTAGTCTCAGTGGTGCAGCAGAATGGTGTGGAAAGTTAAAGGCCATTGCAGAGTCATGTCAGTGCAGTAAGGGATCCGGGCAATGTTCTAACCTTGAAAGTGACTGGGCATACACATGGTCCCTGCCGGGTGCTAAAAAGTTTTGGAGGCCCTATTGTTTCTTCACTACAATATTGCAGTGATGCACAACGTAAAAAGACTTCAAGTCTATTTTGGAATTTGATTATAAACCAAAAAACAATCAAATAAAAGTTAAAAATTTGACCTGATGATAGCGCTAGACCTGGGTGTTTACATCAACAATAAACTGGACTGGTCTCACAACTCCAACGCCCTGTACAAGAAGGGCTAGAGTCGTCTCCACCTGCTGAGAAGACTGAGGTCCTTCGGAGTGAGCAGGTCACTGCTAAGGACCTTTTATGACTCTGTGGTGGCCTCTGCCATCTTTTACACAGCGGTCTGCTGGAGCAGTGGATGCTCAGAGAGAGACAGGAAGAGACCAGTCTGACCCAACAATAAACCTGCACTCTGGACTCCACTTTCTAGTCACTTCATTTGCACATACTTCTTCATCTACCTCACAGATTATCACCATTTTCCTATATTACAAACTGCACATTTCTGTTTATTACAGAGACTTTTGATGCTGATTGCTGCACTTTAATCTTTTTACCCTTCTGTGCTGTGTGTTCTTTTTTATATTATATTTTTATCTTTCCTTTTTCTATTTTTGTCACTCTTGTCTCTTGCTGCTGTAACATGTAAATTTCCCATACAAATTTGGGATAAATAAAGTCTATCTTATCTTATCTTAGACGAAAAGTCAGGATATCACTAAAGTTATCAGGATTAGTCAATTAGCCAATCCAACTCTTAAACAGTATGTTTAGATATTTCACTGGATAAGTGAAAACTTTACCCAGTAGTTGTTGAGGTATCTCACTAAAAACCCACAAACCTAATACTGTCTTTAGAGATAAACGTTAGGGGATCACCAAAGTCAGTAGATTTAATTCTACTGTACAAAATTTATGCCAGTACATCAAGTAGATCCAAGTAGATACTTCCCAGGATGAATTAAAATTTTCACCTGACGATAGTGTTAGATGAAAAATGAAGGAGGAAGTTAGTTATTTGAATTCATCCTAAGGGGACAGTGCAAATTCCATGGCAATCTGTTCAAGAGTTCACCTTATTTAGGATATTTCACTAAAATGTCAACTTTATAGAGCAGGAGGGATCATCATCATAGTCAGAGGGATTCAACCTCTGAGGACCATGAATGTCAGTACAAAATCTTATGTCAATTCATCAGACAACAACATTTCAGTCTGGACTAAAGTGGTAGACAGACCGGTCAATCAGTCAAAATATTTGGGGTTTTATTTTAATGAGCTTTATTCCTGCTACATTTCTCTTTTTTGACACCTTATCTCCCACAGTCCTACTTTCATGTGTTGATGAGCTTCATTACTTCTTATTTTCACTTTGAGAAAATATGAGTTTCTATCCTCTGATCTCCAACATGAGACTATTTTTGTTTTTGATTTGACATTTCACGAAGAAAATTTACAAGCAGCAGTTTGCTACATAACTTGAAAAACAGCTTTGGACTACTTTTTTTTTTTTTTTTTTTCAATAATTTGTGAACTTGAATGACTTTTTTTTATTCAAGTTCACTTTGCTATTCAAGCCTAATTTGTTAGTAGCACACTGCTGCACAGCTGTTTCAGAATCAGAAATACTTTATTTACCCCTTGTGGGAAATTGTTGAGTTGCAGTGCTCCAATTCACATATACAATAAGAATAAATAAAATAAAATAAAATAAAGTAATAACAAAATAATAATAATATAAACCCCAATCCTAAACTATAAAGATATAGAAATGTAAAAATATACCCCATCGATAATAAAACAATATGTACATGCTTAATATTTACATGCTATTTACATTTACATCATGTGAATCCTTACCTGATGCAAGTGTTTCTGAATAAGATACACATTAAAATATTAAAGTATGGCCTCTAAACAACAGTCTACAAAGTTTTAAGTGAAATGTTGATTGACCTTCAGCAAAATGTAAAAGTTTTAAAAGTTTCTTTTATAATTAAATTGTTTCAATAGTAGCTATAATAGATTATGAATATTTTGAATTCATTTAGTCATCATATATTTCTGGTGCAGACAGTGGTGTAATTGAATTAGCACGGGCAAACTCTCATATTAAAATGCACAACCACGCTGTTCTTATTTACATAATTAGAATATGCAAGCAAAGTCCTCATCTGATCTTTCTGTAACTGCATTAGTGAGCTGCTACAAATGTTTGATTAGGATATTGGAGTCCACTATCAAACACGCAAGGAGGATTTGAGGGAGCTTGTCCAACGGCTCAATGGAAAAGTTACAAATACTCATTCAACTTTGAGGTCGAACAACAGTGTTTGTAATGGCACACCTGCAAACAAACAGAAAGAGGCAAAGTGGATCACAGGGTGACCTAATGCAGTGATTTCTAACTCAGGGTTATTTGTACACCACAGGATACTTTTGCAGTTGCCAGGGGAGACCTGGAAAGATTGTTCAACTAATTTGAAATAAAAATTATGATTCAAATCATAACTCACCTCCTACAAACTTAAATTAGATGTCATTAGAGTGCAAACAATTAGTCATTTGAAATAAAATGAATCTGCAACTACTTTGATAATTAATTAATTGTTTCAATACTTTTTCAAGTTTCTATAATGTGAGGATTTGCTGCTTTTCTTTGATAGTGAACTGGATATTTTGGGGATTTGGATTGTTTTGGAGTAATTGTGATTTATTTTCATAGAAAAACTGATCAATTCAAGAGAACAGTCTGTAGATTAATTGATCATTAAAATCATTTTTAATTTACAGCACTAAAATATTTCATGTTCTCTGCTAAAATATCCAATCTTGCCCTGCAATATCCACTTTTAGTTGCTACCATATTATTAAACATTTTTATGCTTGGGCACAGAAAAAGTCCACTGTGAAGGTTAGACTGAGTGCAGAAAAATAGTTAGCAAGCAAGACTGGTAATACATGGATAAATGTTTGAAACCACCAGTTGCTACTCAAGCGAGGGAAAGCAAACCTGACCAAATCAAATTATTTGACAGTGCTTGGCAACCACTGACATCGTGAGTGAAGAAATTTAAAAGGCCAGAAATCAACAAGCTGAAGTGTTTGGGAAACTGAGCTGTAGGAATGATCCTCTGAAACCCATTGGTCCCTGACCTTCCCATGGAGGTGGGGACAAGTGAAAAAAAGACTCTCCCTTTAGGGCGTCAACACATGATAGTAGAAACACGCACCGTCCCCATGTTATGTGTGTACATGTGCTTTATGTTGGAGCACACATCAGTCACACGCCGTCCGTTTCATTGCCCTGCCTGCAAGGGAGAGTCCCAAGGGGGATCGGTTTCATCACAATCCGCACGCACCTTCCTCACCTCCACTCACTTGATCTGGGACACAGACGCCCGAGATCTGGTTTTGAAAAAGAGGAGGAAAAATGGAGAGAATCAAACTCTTTTTGTCTTGCGTCCTTTTGTCTGCCTCCGATTTGTGTGAATTACATTTAAAAAGAGGTGCTGATTTATATTTAGTCATGCGATGTGCTAGGATCCTATCAGGACTCATCCCTGCATGCTTTGTTAATACAGATTCTGGCTCCACTGTAAGTGCATGCCTGGGGATTGCTTTCTAGATTTGGTTTGGCCCTCACCTAATCTTCTCTGCACTGTTTCTTCCCATCTCATCATTCTTGCTCTATTTCTCTTCATCTCTCTCTTCCTGTCTGTCTATCTCTCCCCATCTCTCTGACTGTGACTTCCTCTCTTGTTTTGTGTGTGTGTGTGTGTGTGTGTGCTCCTCAGAAACAGCCAGC
Organism: Lates japonicus; assembly: GCA_033238685.1. NCBI lineage: Eukaryota > Metazoa > Chordata > Actinopteri > Centropomidae > Lates > Lates japonicus. Next base: position 1,105,202 of record BRZM01000065.1, on the reverse strand, counting down.
GCAGGAGGAGTGCAGCAGGACTGTATGATTATTCATCCAGTGAAAGGCAGGAAGCTTTTCCCACTCACTCACTCACTCAGCTCACAGCCAGTTTGCCTATCTGTGATTAAATTCATCAACACCCTCCCCTTCTTCCACACACACAGACACATGATTCTCTCCAGAGTTGCCATCAGAGGTCTGTCTTTCTGTTAGAGATAGCTTCACACACACAGAAACTTCCTTTACACAAAGTTCAGTGAAAGTCTACACTTTGCCCGTGTAAGCATATATTCCCTCACGTCTTCCACTGTACGAACAGAAGTTGTAGCTTTGTGCTTTGACCATAAACATCACTTGAATTAGACAAATGCTATTTTTTTTTCCTTTTATTTATGCAAACTTGCAGACTGTGTTACCCAATAGGCTATTACAAACCAAATTGATATTATGCAAATACGGACAGAAAATGAGCGCAAGGGATGAGAGTGGTACTACTGGGACGGTCCAAGGCTGCCAGCAGTATGAATTAATTGTGTCCTGGCATGTGGGGCCGGAGGAAGCAACAGCAGGAGGGGGTTTTATCCCTCTCGGTGCGGCCTGGAGCTCTGCTGGAGTTTTAGATCTGGTGATTAGGCTGTGAGGTCGAGCTACTCAGCGGAAATCTCCTCTGAATTCTGAGGAAGCGCTGAAGGCATGTTCTTCACTGCATCAGAACAGGAGGAAAAAACATTTTAAAAAAATAAAAAATTAAGATGCAGGCTCGGATACTGCTGGCCGACTTCAAGGTCCTTTGATTTGAATCCAGTCTCTCATTGTGAAACTTCTGATTGAACCGTTTACGACCGGGCTGATACCTTTTGCACAGGTTTAATAGTTTTCTTGCCTTGAGTCAGCTTTGTCTCTGCATGTTTACGTTTCACACCTTGAACGTCGCTATTCAGTTCTGCATTGTAAGATTAATTTGTGTAATATAAAAAAGCAAGTACACTGGAGTACCCCGATTTGTAATTACTCACAATCTACATGAAAATAACTGGCTGATATGCAAATTCCCTAGATACACATACTGCAAGGGAAAAAAATGCCCAAGGCTGTATTTCCACCTAAGGCACTGCATTATTCATGAGATAGTCTGCTGTGGGTTTTGGTGAACAGCATAAAACACCCTCACCATCCCTGATAGACAAGGTATAAATCTGATATGATACACCTATCCCTTAGGTCTGACTGCCCTCTCTGTAAAGAAAACATGCTCTGCTTTTTCAACCAGTGTTACAGGCAGGTAGTCATGGGTGAAAGCAAGTCCTGTGCAAATGTTCACGCATTAACACATGGATATCGAAATCAGTAAAATACTTATGCAGCATGACAACATAGCCCACTGTGTTGAGAAGTGACAGGCCATAGACAATACACAGGCTGTATAAAATTAGATACATTCAGGGATGTATAAGAAACAACAAGATCTTTTTCTACCCTCTATAACGCGCACATTCTTTTCCCTTTCAGTCAGCATAGCCGTTTTTATATTGACATGATAAATGGCAACTGGATTGTGAGAGAGAAGCAATGTGTATTGACAGGGAACAATCTGAAAAGATCTATATAGTACTATCCACCAAACTCAATGCCAGTGCTCTAAATAGAGATGTGAAAGGAGGGGTGTCTCTCATACATCCAGAATAAATCATATAGCCATGTTTGTAAGAGCCTCTACAAAAAAGCAAATATTCCACATGCCGCATCAAGGAGCACCACACGACCAGTACTAGAGACATTTTAATATATTGTGACAGATACTGTGTTCAAAGTGAGTACTGTTTATTATTGCTGAGACATTTGGAGCGTTAGTGTGCCAATCACTTTGGGAGAAACTTTCAAACCCTCTCAATACCTCTTTTTGTATTTTTCATATGATTACTGTCACTTTTTGTGTATACAAAAAAGTGCAATACCACGAATGCCTTTGAGCAAAGACTGTATGAAAGTGTACGCCATCATCCCCATCTGTACAGTTATTTCGTCTCATCCTTCACACAAGCTTTACATGTGGCAGGACAGCACTTCACAAAAATTTTGTCTCAAGCCCAACCTGGCCTTACAACTCCATTTGTACGTCCATTGAAGCTACAAAGCCTATGCATATAGTGGCAACAGAGATACTGTTGTAAGGACTGCAATGCTTGTGATTGGTCAGCTTGTGTTTTCTCCCACAAGTTTGTGATGCAAGTAGAGACTTGAGAGTGAAGAGAACATGAAGCAGGCATCTTCTCCTTTTCAGTAACACACATCTATCAAAGCCACCCCCACTGCAAACCTTCTGCTCAACACGATTACTGCTCTCTATCACAGTGAATTAAAGAACATGAGTACAGCAACTGCACAGAACAATCTCCTACTCAGTAATGAAGCAAGGCGAAGCTTCCCACTGTTACTTGTATCACAAAAAGAATGATGGAATCCAAACACAGTGAGTGTGGGGAATATAATTAAAGCACAATACTCCCTGATAACATTGGATACATCTGTCTATGACAGTGATATAAACAAGTGAAATCCAATGCTAAACTTTACATCATGTTATGGTGCGACTCCCAACTTGTAATGAACATAAGTCTTGCTTCAATTGATGAATTGATGGTGGATAGACAGAAAAATGTCACCCATTTGAATAACTGACCTGTCATTTATCAAGCAACAATTCCAAACATTTACATTTATGTTTTTCAAAAAATATCACTGTAAACTGAATATCTCTGGGTTTTGGACTGTTGGCCAGACAAGATAAATAATTCAAAGGGATCACTTTGAGCTTTGGGAAAATGTTCCATGGGCAACAAGTAAATTAAAAGAAAAAAAAACAAAAACAAAAACAGAATTATACTTATATAACTTTTATTATAGGTTATCATAGGTTGTTTTTGCAGTAATTACCTTTTACTTGGCACAGTCTATCTGTGCATTTTTCCTCATCACTCCCTATCGTGCCCCCCAACAACAATAATCTTATTTTTGATCAAAATCGGTTATCAGTGGAGGGGTAACCGAACCTCACCACCTTTAAGAATTCAACAGGACATGTGTATGTACATATGTAAGGACACTACCTGAGTGTTGATCTGACCTCTGACTGTATTTTGTAAATTCAGTAAGATCCTACAGTGAGACACAGACCAACTAAAGGTTTCCATTTTGTTTGTTCCCCAGTCTTCCTCACAACAACACCATCAGCAACACTACCAATAAAAAACTGGCCCACAGTATAAAAGTTTATGTAGCCCCATCTCAAGTACTTGATAACTATTTTTCTCTTTCTCCATGTTATAGGGAAGGGGAAAGTTACAGGGAAAGTTACAGTAAGTTCTACTGCATCTTTAGTCAAACTATCATTACACACAACACTGCCCTATAGAATCTGACTGGCCTTCCTTGCTGATGACCCCCATAGGTCATCTGTGCTAGCTGCTTATTAGGAACCATAGTTACGCAATGTGTTATAACAATGTATTGTTAGGTGACTGTGGTAATTAAAATAGGAACAAAAGAGGAGGTCAAGTGACAGAGTCGGGTAGGGAGGAGGTCGGGTCGCACGGGCTGACACACCACAGGACTTTCACACAGACACTGTTTGTTTCCTGTGTAAAACCAATAGTCAGTGTTGTTTCTTTTATCATTGACTGCTGCACAGCCAAGTGCTTACTTTAACCCAAACCATAATCTTTCTCTAAATCTAAATTAATCAGACTGTCATCATTCCACAACCATAACCATGTATTTATCATTGTCATCATCACGACAAAGGTCCAACACCTGCCACTGCTACGCTCCTACAGGTTGTATTATTGTTACCATGACGACAAAAGTCCAGTGCGCCTGCTGCTGGTACTCTCCTAAGGGTCATGTCTGAGGGGAGAGACAAATTACCTACAGTGTATGGTTGTTTGGGTTGGACAACTTGTGTTACAGCATGTGTGGCTACCATCTGATTCTTTTCAATGCAATGAATGTGTCTTTTCTTCATGCCTGTGCCATACATGTAGTCACTGTTCAATCCCCTCACATCACTGGATCTATTTTCAGGTATGACAGGCATGCTAGAAGACATTCATGACATGAAAATTAGCTGCTTTTAATCCATCATCTCCTTCGAGGTTCTGCTTCTGAAGCAGTTCCTGTAAAGTGCCTCCAGCACAGCAGTTAAGCCCTTCGCTGGGAATTCTTTAATTGCATCACTCGGCAATCATGACACACTCCGATCCCCTCAGGAAGATGAGTGTTTCTTTCCATTTGTGTCAATCAAATTTGCTGTGCTTAACCTCTGTCACCTGTCACTCATCTGATTAAACACCAGAGGTAATGAGGAATGCCAACAGGGGAACTCACGCTGGGTGCCATGGGCCAGCTGTAACAATTTTCAATAAAAATGTATTATTATTTTCTGCAGTCTCACTGCAGTAAGTTTGTGTGTTTTACCATGGCAAAGTGATATGTGATCATTTGAAAACATATCCATATGTACATCAATCAAAACAACTTTTTGAGGTTTGCATCTAATGTGAGCTCTCAGTTAACTTGTCTTGTTTATTTTATCATACAGTTTGTAAAGCACTTTGAACTGCCACACTGTATGAAACACCTTGTCTTGCCTTGAAACCGGAAAAACAGTGCTGTGTAAACTCCATAGCAAGTCTTTGATGCTCAACTTACAAACCAACATGGACAAAAAGTGAGTGGAAAAAAGAAAAAAACAAGTTTTGCTCACAGCATGTACTTGGACAAGTAGTCCTTAAAGTGCCCGGAAACAATGGAAATTTGCACATCCTCAGTTCCATGAATGTGCACACTCCACCTGGTGATTAAGAACTGTTGCTTCCAAGGTAAAGAATGAAGTTTGAACCTCAACCACTGAAATATGTATCAAAATGAAAATAATCCTCTCAGGAAGAAGAAAGTCAGCCAGTATAACTAGTATATTCCACTGGCCTTGAACAAAACGAAAACCGTTGTAAATTGCCTCACACCAAGATATAAATCAATATTTCAATAAATATTAAGCACGCATTGCAACAGTCTTCATATCTAATGCATTTCTTACTGGAAATAACATTACATACATAACTTCCTGCTAAAATTCCCGCCTTTCTAAGAAGTGACTTAAATAATGAGTCTCTCTCCACGTTTGAAAGCATCTAAACTCCCCTGCCATTCTCAAATTTGCTAACTCCAGTGTCTGTCCTCCCAGCACTGATCTGTCTTCACCTACTTTCAGCAACTGTTGCTAGGTAACAGTTCATACATGCATGTGCATATTAAGTTATATATTAAAACAACAGTCAATGGTCAATGAAATGGCAATTAAATTAAGCATCATGGAACAGTACTATTGAAATTCTATACGTAAGGCAAATCTTTTCACTAGCTCAGTATGTAATACAATAAGAAAAAAACTGTATTACATTACTCTGCTTTATTAGTAGTAGTAAGAAAGAGTAATTTAATCACACTAACCTGTTATTTAGTTAGTTTAGAATTAGACATATTAAGCCTCAATCTTCAGGCTGATCAGTCTCCTGTTTGCCTTACGTGACCCAGAAACCCATGACTGAACTGCTCACAGTAAATATTCTGCTTTGTAACCAAAACCTAGAGGGGATTTCTAATTAGGTAAGGAAACAGCACAACACTGCGAGTAGAAGACGGGATGAGACAGAGGATAGTGGAGGAAGTGTGGAGGATGGGGCTGATTGGGGAATGAAGAGAGAGGAAGTAAATAACAGGAGAGAGGTGGGAAGAGGGGGAAGACGGAAGCGAAAAACAGCGGAAGATGACAGGAAGACTGGGAACTTATCAATTAATTATAACACAATGGCAGCTAGAGACAGTCATAGGAATAGCGTGCAGCGAAGGAGTCACTGTGATATGAGAAGTAGTAGATACACGGAAAGAATAAAGAAGTATGTGGAGATTTGCACAGAGGATATAGAGAAATCTGCACATAAAAAGACCAACAATGAAACTGGATTGAGGGAATGATGAAGGGGAATAACAGCCCCCACACAGGCTTCTTAAGCATGATTGGAGAAGGCAGCAGGGCCACGTTCCAGCCACCTTGTGCCTACATACCTGCCTGTCAACCTGCCAGCTCTGCATATCCCATGGATGATGTTCCAGAGGGGCCAGGCTCCGTGCCGACACATTCCAACACAGGGGCCCTTTGAGTAGGCATGAGACGGCGGTTATGTGGCCAGGGACCAGTCTGGGTCAGCCAGCACTGCGGAGCTAATACGTGCCTAGACTTTTACCACAAAGCCCCCGCAGGCCCCACAGTCAATGAGCCCAGAGATTGCTGTGCCTCTTTCACTTTGGGAGCTCGGGATCTGAGAGTGAGAGTGGATAGGGCGAAGCCACGGTGCCTTGGAATGAGAAGTAAAACAAACAGACGTTTTAGTGGAGGATATACGGCTGGCTGCTTCTTCATCTTGCTAGCCCCTGATGTGTATTCAGCATCAGCAGCAACACAGCACAGTATGTGAACGGCAAACTGTATCCTCTCTCCTGTCAGGTGTGGCTAAAAATGTTTTTTAAATACAGTATGAAGCTGAAATGAGGCTGTTTCAACAGGATTTCTCTGTTTGTACCTATTTGCAATTCACACAGGCAGTGTAGGCCTTCGCCAAATCATACTTGCAAATGATGCATGGGAGTGTTGGTAAGTGGGTTCACAGGGATGTTGGGAGATAAACTAGAGACCACCTAGCAAACCAAATCAAAACCAGTGTTTAAGGAAATACCCCACTGAGAAAAAAAAACACTGCAGAGTGAGCCTAGTCAAGGCAGTTAAGACACTCTGTTTGAAGCCAGCAACACTGTAGTGGCAGTGCTGTCCAAGTGACAGATAAAGACGTGTAACATTTTGACAGTTTGAATCTCCGTTCAACAGATGAGCTCTGAACAGTGGGGAGAGTGCCTGCATGAAATAGCTCCAGAATAAAAACAGAGAGCCAAAGTCCTGCCCTCCATCCTCACCCAGATATTGTAGATGATACCCCCCATCCCCCTTTGCATTAAGGCTTTTTTTTAAAGATAAGAAACACTTTGAATAAAACAAGTTAAGCACACATACCACATTTCATGTCCTTTAAAGCCAGCAAACATCTGTGGTATGACCATGCAGGTGTTTTCACTTAACCTGAGCAGCAGGCAGCCGAACACCTGTGTGAATGAAAAAGGTTTAAATGTACTGGCAAAACTGAGTAAAAACACAGGGAATAATTTCACTTAACCAGAGCAGATGTCTAATCAGCTAAGATAAATGAAAACACCAGTGTGCAAAGTGCAAAACAATAAAATTGAAAGAGGTGGGAGGTTTATCAAAGATACTTTAGTCTAAGTGACGCAAATTCACTCAAGCCTTTTGTCTTGTAAAAATTAAACACGTTGTTTAAAAAATCCTCACCTTTGTATGACTTGTCCAGGTTTGCTTGTGGAGTGTGACTGGTGTTAGTCACCCTTAATCTTGATCCTTAGTAACATACAAACAGCTCTTAGAAACAGCCTGTTGTGGGTGCACAGTCTTTTGACATTTGCTAGCTTAACATTTCTATGGTTAAGACATAGTAAAAAAGTATCTTTCCTCTGTGGCTCATTAACTGCAGCAAACACATTGTTAACTGATAATTGCTAACCTAGCCACACTGAGGCAGACAACCCATAATACAACACTCTTAAAGTGACAGGTGCAGTATGTAATGTGCTCATGGTATCTTGAGAGCTAGTGCACACTGGGGCTCCACATAATAATAATCCAGATTATTTTTATTTTTATCTGTAAAATTGTCTGATTATCTTTTTGATCAGGCAATAGTGGGAAAAGTCAGCTTGATATGTCAAGTTGATACCTTCTGATGTCTTGCCTTTTCCAACCAACAGACATGAAAGTCATTCAGTTTACAATCATGTAAGGCAAAAAGAAGAAGCTAAAGCCAGGATTTCTGGAAGGGGGTGGGGGAGGTTCTGTAAATCCACCATCCAGTCAATCAAATAACTGTTGCTGCAAATATGAAACAAATATATATGTATATATTAAATATGAATATGAAATATATATGTAGCGAAAGCTTCAATAATACTGAGCAATGAAAGTGGAACAGAAGTAGCAGCTGGGCAATCTATAGTGCCGGTCTATTTAATAATGTAAATTTATTTGAAGACATTAATACATTTTCTACACCTTTTCAATTTTTGGTGATCTTTATTGTTCCACTGTGACATTAGCAGGACAGATGAACCTCTAAATTATCTATGTGTAGGGGTACACCCAGCAGTGAGGTAAGTGCTTGTGTTTAACTATGCACTGATTCATGGCTCCCACTGGCTCAAAGCATCCAACATATCCAGGTCAATTTCATGATAGATTCATCAGAGTTGAGTCGGTGTGTTTGATTGAACATCCTAAAGCTTCTTGATCACCGCACGGCCCCTGAAAGCTGATTCTCCACTCCAACATAGAGTATGTTGGGTCCCCCCCCCCCCCCCGTCTCTCGCTTTCTCTCTCTTCAATCAAATCCCAGTTTACTGCAGGGTGGAACTTATCATCACTGCTTCTGAAGCACAAACATGAAAGCTGATTTTTTCTTCTTTTTTTTTTCATCAGTGATGGCCACTGGATTTTTTTTCATTTTTTCTACGATTACAATATATTTCAAAGACTCAGAGATTATTTTACATTATTTTGGTATTGTTGCTCAGTGGCTTCAGATGAGGCGCAGACTCACTGAGTAGTGGTGTGATCAGCATGCTGAGTGAAAGCACACCAATAAAGCAGGAGGAGACAGAAAGCGAGCAAGATGGTGGGATGAAAAGAAAATTAATGAGAGGTTTAAAATTAAATCATAAACATGAGAGAAATAAAGGCACGTAGCCAAAAATAACAATCACACAGTCAAATCCAACAATCCATCTTGATAGCGAGCTTGTTAGTATTGAACTCTACAAGAGAGGTTTGGCAACACTTTACAACAAAGTACACAAAATTCTGAGCTGTCACACCAATGAAAAACTAATATGTTCGTTTTGGGAGGATGATGCACTGCTGAGGGGTCACAGACGTGCTTAGTAATGGTGAGGTAATCATAAAGTAATGGTGCATTCCTGAAAAACTCAGCATGATGCATTACTTTATTTGAGTAGATATGAAAATAGAAACTAAATGTGCGTAATAAGGAAGTCATGATTGATTATTCATTACGTGCCATTTAGCAGCTGATTCAGAGCTAATTAGAGATGATTAATTAGGAAAGCGGTCAATGTGCAGATTCATGAAAATTTAGGAATTAGAAATTGGTTCATTAACACAATCTGCTCTTAAGTGTCTTATTGCCATCTACTTTACGGGTCTTGATCATAGGCTGTATTGATTCAGGAACTAGCAGTCTTTATCGCTGATGGTTGAGATGACAAATTGAGACCTCAAAGCAATATTAAGTAAGCAATTTTAACCATGGATCAAATTTGTAAAGAGAAACATGCTGCCTTGAGCCAAACAACACAAACTTAAGAGATTAGCTGATGAACACAGTGGAGCTTTTACAGAGGTAGAAAATTTTCTCTCAGGGGTTAGAAGAGACAAAAACATGACTCCAAACGAATGCTAGTGCTGCTCCATGTCTGCTGGATGCCAACTTTTTGCTTGTTAACATGTTTGCCATTTTGACTTTACACAGTGATGATATGGCAGTGTTGTGTGTACAGCTTGTTCTGCTGATCCAAGTGGTCAAAAAATAAAATAAAAATAAAAATAAACTGGTAGTGCCTTAAGTTAAAATGAGGGTTAGTTTAATACAAAAGACAGACCCAAGCTGGATTTAAACACATTTGTATTGTGTCATGTGTCAATATGTCCAACACTGGGTTACACTGCCAGACTGTTCAGTAAATGTCTGCTGTATCAGTTTGGTTATTTCATCCATCCAGCCCTGTATGGAGTGATGGAGGGCTGGAACCTAATCCTCGCTCACACTGGGTGAGAAGCAGGTGTCGTGGTTATACCATACAGGGTTCTCCTCAGACAGGTCGCTGGTCCATTATAAGACTGATACAGACAGAGAAGCAGTTACATTCATTCATTCATATTCCTACCTACAGGTGATTTTAGAGTCACCTGTTCACTTGTTCTTGGACTGTGAGTAGAAACTGGAGCACCAAGCGGAAACCAGTGCAGATATTGAAGTTATTCCTCCTTTTTTTTTCCTAAAAGAAATTTCCAGTGTCATCCTGCAGTTTTGTCATGGCAAAAGTGTCAGCATTGTAACTTTTTTCCCCCATTCCTGTCAGCCTCTAATATTTTCTTTCATTTCAGACCTCGCCATTCCCTGCCTTTCCCAAAGTATTCCTCAGCCATATCACTCACAGATTCCCTACCTGCCTGCACACCTGCTCCCAATTCCCTCACCAACTCTAGAGTACATATTCCCTCCCACAAACACTAGTCTGTTGCCACACTGTCTATTTTGCTACTCTAGCCATAGTGGTCCAGCTTCTTTTCTTATTGGCTACCTGTCCTTTATGGATTTATCTGCCTTTGTTGACTGTCTGTCTGATGTTGAACTTTGATTTGAATTTCAGCCAAACAAACCTCATTTTATTCCTACCTGCTCTGCTCCTGAGTGTTGCTTTTGAGTCCAAGCACCCTTTAGGAAAAACATTACAAATTCAAGTAACACTTGCACTGCACACTGACAAATTCTTCCACTATACCCTGATGGATCAACACTGCAATGAGTCAGGTCAACAGGTTTAAATGGTATATTGTTGCCAAAACTATAAACTTGAGTCTGCTTGCAGTTCCCCCCAATCACTTTTGTGTTACAGCACCTCACAGCATCACATCCTGAAAAACACCTTTAAAGAAAAATGTGTTTCTCTAAGAGGAAATGTTTATGCATTCTGCTCCATTAAGAATGCATGGAGGCCTATTGATTAAGGCTGGCCTCCACATTGGTTTTGTATGGAAGAGTTCTGAACACCTCGAAAAGCTTTGCATTATTGTAAATCTTGATTATTCCATCAGTCCATCAGTGCTCACATTTGAGTTAAGTAAATCTGATCTAATTATTTTTTAATTCACAGGGATGATTATGACATTCCTGAGGCAACCTTAATGAAATTAGCTGTTTGATTTGTGATTTCACGCAGTGTAGTGTACATTCTATTTCTGTCTCGTTTAAAACGCTAATGAATCGACTGCTGCACCGAACTGGAGGACTCATGCATAACCTCCCCAGGTGTTAGCCCCATATTTAAAATCCAAATCAGTTTTTGCCCTTCACGCCATGACAAAACCCTTGAAATTTGATTTGCAGGGCTCACAGCACCATCAACGTTGGTCAACGGCATTGCTGTCATTATCTCTGTCACTAAACCCTCACCACAGAGTGAGTCTATGCACAGTGCGCAGTCATCATCGCTGCGCCCCAACAGGCCCGAAATTAGATGCAGCATCCCAGCAGGGGGGCCACGCCGGTGATCCCCAGAGGCATGTGGTCCCTTGGCTAATTGTGGAGCTGAAGCTGTGATGGAGAGGGTAATTAAAAGAGAGGAGAGCATTAATAGTACATGAGACAACGCGTGTGTGGAGAGGAGGCTTAAAGGATGGCAGAGGGGGTAACGTCGATCTGGGTCTCATGTGTAACATGTTAGTCCTCTCTGTCCAGCTGCATCTGACTGTAAGAAGCACATTCACAAAACCATTCATAAACCACACACGTGAACAACAGGTCAGTGGGGTCAGTCAGTCAGAGGAACATGCAGGAACATGTGTTACATTAACACCCTCCACTTGCTGCTCCCACACAAAGATATGCATATGAAATAAAAGAAAACACAAAGATAACACGTGACAAAAGCAGCTCACATCAGCAGGGAGACACACATACACAACAGGCAATAATATATGTGTATGCGCAAAAGCAGACATTTTCTCTACGGAGTATGTTACATTCGTTCTTGATTCAGCAGCCTATGGCAATACTCTTCTGTCTGTGTGCTGTCAGAGTCTGAGCAAGAACAAAATATGAGAAAAGAGATTGGAAGCACTGCGGACAGTGTGATTGTGAGAATGAATAAGAATAGGTGAGGGAGTCAGAAACAGAAAAGCAGAGGTAGAGAGACAGAAGAGAGTTATGAGGTTAAAAAAATGGATATGCATTATTCCCCCAGTGTGTAATTTGCTCTTTGGGACAGTTTTTTTTTTTCTTTTTTTTTTTTGGTTCAGGCGTGGCTCTGCCTGGACTGGCGAGGATAATCAGAGCAGAGATGCAGAAACTCTAAGTGAACTTTGCAAAGTCTACCAGACTCACTCAATGCAAGCAGGGGCTTAGGGAGAGCAATGGAGGCACACATTGTTGTTCTGGATTTACCATGCAAATGTTTTTAGTTACGCATGGATTAAGAACAACAAAGCCACTTTAACACCGGCAACCTCAGTTTAAAACGTTTTCATGCCCAGCAGACTCACCTCGACTCTTAAAAAGGTTCGGCAAAGTGGGTGTCAGCAATGATTATGTTGCCCTGTGTTGATCAATAATGGAAACAGTCTGAGGATAGATGGATTGGGCTACCTTTACAAACAGAGCAGACTTCCTCCTGGTGGATATTCATTCTGTGAAAGGAATAAATGAGTTGTAGTTACATATTCAAGTTTGCCTCCGCGCTAATGATCTCCTGACTCATTGAGGGTAACGTTTTTTCTGATGTTTCTATCCATGATCAGGATGTAAAATAGCCCAGCTTGTCATTCTTCTTGCCCCATGAGGTCGTAAGGCTCAAACAAACAACATACAACAACAAAAAAATCAGTTATTACATTGGATGCAAAAGTTCATGATCCCTGGAGGTGTCATCTGTATGGAGTCACAGTAACAGTGGAGCAGAGCAAGTTAATATTTCCCATGTTAATTTCTTGCTTGAAGGCGAATAGAAACTCTCCACTAAGCTTAATTGGTGGTCATGTCCAGTGTGCCAGGCCTCTTATTAGCATACATTTGTTAAAGAACGCATTAAAAGCATATAAATGTGTTAGCAATAACATGAATGTATTGCAGTTTCAAAATATGACACTGCTGCAGTTGTATGGTTGGTTGTTCATCACTCTGTACTTGTGAAATGCACAGCAGCAACCAAAAACAAATGTGCTTCAGCCCTCAGCATTTGTCACCTTTTCAAAGAGCATTTGTTTCTTTGCTGCTGCTGCGCATTATAAAAACAATGTGATATGTTTTGAGAGCGTGGACACTTCATCTTTCACATTTTTTTAGTTCATCGGTTCGTAAAGGTCACTTCTAAACTATTGGTTTGGAAAGATCATTTTTAGTGTGGCTCTAAGGATAGCAATGTTGGTCTGTCAGTCTGTCCACCATTTTGGTCCAGACAAGAAATATTTCAACAACTACTGATGGATTGTCATGAAATGTTGTACAGAAATTCATCATTCCTTGTCAGTGTCTTCCAAAGACTTTGATCCCCTGTCTTTTCCTCTGTCGCTATGAAGTCCATGTTTGTGGATTTGAGTGAACTGAATATCTCGAGGATGGATTTCTATGAAATTTGGTTTCTACATTCACATCCCCCTAAGGAGGAATTGCTATAACTTTTCCTCTAGCACCTTCAAGTCACATTTTCAATTTGTCCAATACTTTGATTTATGTCCAAATGCCTGTAAAACGAATGACATTCCCCGCAGTCTCAGTTGTACTTTGCGTTTAAGTGTTAGCTTACCAACATGTTAATCAAAGATGGCAGGAATGGTGAACATTATACATGCTACATTGTGAGCATGGTAGCATACCAAACTTTGCATTTAGCTCAAAGGTGTGTACAGTCTCACAGAGCTGCGAGCTTGGTGGTAGACCCTTGGGTCAAGCCAGTTTTATTTATACAACGTCAAATCAAAACAGAACTTATCAGGCAGTTTTCCTATAGAGCAGGTCTAGACCATACTCTTTATAATATTATTTACAGAGACCCAACAATTCTCACCATGAGCAAACACTTGGCAACAGTGACAGTGAAGAACTCCTTTAAACAGGTTTTTATACCCTGAGCAAGACCAGCTTCTAGGTGGGCGGCTGTCTGCCTTGACTGCATATTTTCAGTATTCCTGTGTATTTTATGTCTCCTGTGGGCCATAAGTCGCAAGCAAATTGTTACTCCTCTATTTACTGTACTGTGCGGTACAAACATTGAAGAAAAAGTCCACTCTTGGTTGCCGTTAAAGCCGGTGTCTGTTTTTGGTCAATATATATTTATCTGTATGGTGGAGTATCAAAAGAACACAAAAACCAGCACATTTACCACGGTTGGATTTTCCATTTATATACGATAACATGCTTATGATGCCAATATAGTATGGTCAGAGCAGTCAACAAAGTGGAAATAACAACTTTCACACCATGTTTGTATTTTCACTCATTGAAAATGACAGGCTTCTCCACAATGATACACAACAGCTCTTCCATTTTTGGTGTGGTGCAAACATTATTTCAATTATCTCTCCCCGCTGCAGAGGATGACAGTGTGCAGAGAGTACCACATGCCACAAATTTGTGACGCTCTGTATATTTTGGGACGTACTTTACTTTTTTCTCGCTTTCCCTAAAAATGTCTTGTCTACATTTACTTCAGACAGTGTCTTCCCACATTTCCTAGAATGACTTTCAACAACTTGTAGGGGGAAAAAGTGTGAAATGGTTGAGTTTAGCTGTGAATTTAGCTGCGAGAGAACCACTGATACTGACAGGTATAGAGATGGTATAATGAGACCAAGACAGTGACAGGTTTTTTCCTATCAAAAAAAAAAAAGAAAAGAAAAGAAAGTGTGACTCATTTTACTCAACCACCGCATGTCTTTTCAATTGCATCATGGTCTATTAAAGGTGCTGCTGCTTGTGGGGAAACTGGCATCTCTGCTTCTGTTATGATCTATTATACAGTGTGTGCTTATGATAGATTTGTTCCTGCATGATTGCTGACTGTTGGTGCAAACTGTTGAGTCTAAAAAGAAAACTGTGTTTGAATAACCCTAAAACCTTATGATTATGTTGCTTTAGATGACTGAAAATGCTTTGTCGCTGGTGTTATGGCTGCAAACAAAATCAGGTTAAAACACAATAAAAATGGACTCAGAATTGCAAACACATGGCAAATAGTTCTGTTGTATTGCCATTATGAAGAGTTTCTGTAAGTAAACATTTTGTGCCAATTGTTTTGCTATTTCTTACTCCTGAACTGTGTTTATGCTCAAGAAGTTCAGCGTCAAGGTGATTTTCTTGCAGATTTTCTGGTTTATATTTATAATACTACCATGGCTTTTTGAAGGAGGAGGACTGCACACAGACTTGTTCTTTTCTTCTTCTTTATTCAAGGAGCATAATGTTGAATCAAAACCTGTGTCACCTTTAACCTTCATCAAAGACCAAGCAGGAGTAATAAGCAGAAAACCACTTCATGTATGATGTTCTCAAACATCAAACATAAGCATCCTGTAATCACTCAGCAATCAAGTCATCATCTGTCTCATCTGCATTGTTATCCACCTTTGCTTTTCTCAGTATGGCACCATCTTCTGGTCAAACAAAGTGGTTACTGACCAAGCGTCTACTGATGAGGGGGTAAGCCAATATGTTGGGCTTTGATTCAATATTATGCTTTTTGAATAAAGAGGAAGAAAAGATTGAGTCTGTCTGCAGTCCCCCTCCTTCAAATTGACCAGAGTTCCAAGCCTACCAGCAGAAATCTGATGGGGTTGAGATGCGTACTCACTTGATGCTACAATGGCATAAAATTCTAAATAATTGGGTGTTAAAACATAGCTCTACACAAAATAAGCCATGTATTATTTCATGAATTGAGGATATTCATGATTTTGTCTCTTGGTACCTGTAAATATTACATCACAGATTAAAATTTAGAATCTTTCATTTGTAGGCGTGAGGAAAGTCAGTCATGTTTGCAAATTTGAATTGTAGCTGCCAACAGTCATAAAATAAGCATGAGTCATTCTTATTTGTAATGAATCTGTGCTGTAATTTTGATGGTGAAGGAGCTCTCTCCAGCAAACATTGAATTTCAAATTTCCTCATAATGTGCCCCTGACCATGCAGCGAAGACTGGAAAATTAGTTACCTTAAGATACAGAAGGTAACAATGCTGAACCGAGAGTAGAACATGCCTAGAGGCTGTTCATCTCTTCCCCATTCAGGCTCTGGTGAACACACAAATCTTTTACTTTATACAAGTTTGTGTGTGTTGTTACTGTACGATATGCACAGCACGAGTTTGTGCTAATTAAAAAAACATTGCACCTTCTCCCTGGAATCCTTATTATACACCTGAAAGACATTTGGATTTTGATGATGAATGCGAAGAGATAAAAGTTGTTTCCCGGACTCAGAAATGGAGCAATAAGGACTTTGGTTAGAAATACTCACACACTGTAGAAATCAGAGCAAGTTCTAGTTTTTCATGCAGCTAGAAGTTGTAATCAGTAAGGCTAGAAGCAAAAGACTACACTTGGGAGATACCGGCCTGCAAGATTGCCTCGCTCTAAACTGTTAACACTCTCACAGGGAATTAACTGCTTGTGTGCAAGTGTCACCAGCTTAAAGGAAAATCCAAAATCCAAAACAGGGTCCTGAAAGAAAAAGTTTCTCTGAGTAAAAGCTCTTAGCAGGTTAGTTCAGTTTAGTGTGTTAGGAAAATCCTAAGCAGTCCAGCAGTGAATCCATTTAGGCAAAGTAAAATGCAAAACATATTCCACTTAACGACAGAGGAGACAAAACACTCTCAGATCAGTGCTTTCCTTTGTTAAAAGCATAACCACAAACTTTTCCTCACCTCAGGGGGCTAAACAGTTTTTATTTTATTTTTTAACAATGACAAAGTTTCATGGGTCTTTTCTTCCTTATTTTCCACCTTATTGTTGTTCTTCTCCCTTTGTACCAGAACAGATGTATCTTGGGAGTATTGCTGTCTTCCTATATTTCCAAAGGAGAGGCTTACCTATTATGCATAACTAGTAAATCGCAATAAAATACTGGCAACCATCCATTGTATTCTTTCAGTGTAATTCTGCATTTACCATTAATCCATCTTCATCCATGTAACTATTTCCAAACACACACTTTATTTTAACCCACTCTGTTCAGCATTTTTAAGTGGTATATAAAACGGTTTATAAAACATTGTAACACACTATAATATATAAACATTTAATAATAAACTATTAATATATAAACATACAGAAAAAGATCAATTTAAAGGTGCTACGTGTATATTTTTGCTATTGCTACATTGCTAACGTTAGCATTAACAGCTATTTATTTACCAGTCTAGAAGAAACGCTGTGAGTTCAGCATCAAACTTCGTTCTCTTACTTGTCAAGAGCTGTCTCCAGCAGCAGAAACAACGTGAATGTTAACTCTTGTTTTGCCGCCAAACTTGGTTTCTTACCGGGACTGGGTAGTGGTGGTAATAATGGTTTCTAGCCAAGAGCTTCAGCTATTGTTGCGTTCACAAGAGAGGGGGTCAGAATACGCCCTCTGGGCAGGGGTACTTCTTCATCTTCTCATGTTGGACTTAGAGCAGACTCAACACTACGGTGACTCACTATTGCAAAGTGGTATTACAGGACATTTCTGACTGCTTTACACTAGCATTCTTACATGTAGCACCACCAAGTGCTATAATCAGTGTATTTTTATTAACAATAAATCACATGATGTGAACCTAACTTGAATTATCACCCAACTTTGCAGTTTCTATATGAGACATCCCAGCATCTTCCAACTTATTGTTTAACTGTCCAGCTGACAACTTTACTGTATTGGTTCACTCTCACCTCTCTCAGCAGCCTTACAATAAATGCAATAAAAACCAACAGTACACTACCTGCCAAGCACCAAAAGGCAGACAGATAAAGTTAGTGACTGTGCTGTGAATACCAGTGGAGCATTCACCAGCTAAAGAGACAGACAGACATTTCCCTCTGGAGTTAGTGGGGACCAAAAAATGCTAACAGAGATTGAATATTGTTGCAATATGTGAAATTAGGAAACCACTCCATATCAAGGTATAAGTATGGTATTGTTGTGGTAACAGCTTGTTCTGCTGACAGAAAAAAAAATCAGTTAATGGTAGTTGAAATGTTAACGCATTTGTTAATAATCTAGAAACATTTATCAACTGGTATTAAGAGAAAGTATGTATCAAAAAAGAAAAAATAACTCTTTATGGCCCAAGCCCCCAGGCCTGTAACATTTCCTTTACACATTTTACATTAAAAGGATTCACCAAATCCTCCAAAAATTCTTATTCCCTCTGCAGAATATAGTGCAAACCCCTTTAGTATCCCAGGAGTGAAGTGTTCACAAAATTGTCTCTATGTGATAATTTCAACAAAATCTACATTTCACAGCGCACATAACCGTGTTTCCCCATCATGTGGCAACTCACACATTCTGCTGCTGTTTTCCGAGCTGCTGTTAAACAGTCCAATGTGTGAATATAACCCAACAATGCTCTGGATTTAGGGGATGGTGTGAAGTTCTGCTTTATTACACCTCTCCCCGCATGAAGCCCAGGCTCTCTAGGGCTCTTAAGTCAGACCTTGCAAAGCACCGTTTATCCACCTTCCCTATGATGCTGGATGTTTTACTTGAAGAGGATCTTGGCATGTTCTCCCCAGTGCGCCTCTGTGTTCTCCCCCCAGGCACTACAGCCTCACAGGGCACCCTGCCACAGGAGAGGATTAATATTAATTCCTTCCAAATTACTCAGAGAATCAATTATAGAAGATAATGCAAAACCCTTTCAGGTCTGTTTTACTTCCTACACACATAAAAGAAAATCTGCCAATTGGAGCAGCATTGTCTAACACAGCTATGTTTTTCTACTACTTATGTGCACCTTTAGTAAGCAGGCTTTCTCTCTATGGTGGAATATCTGGGTGTAAGGGTAATGACATCTGGGAGATATTGCCACTGCTAATATATAATACAACTAAAACTTTGCCATCAAATGCAGTTTCAGTATTGAAAGCCCTTTTCGCCTCGTCATCTCTTAGCACTTTTTTTTTTAGCACATTGAAAGTTTTGCCTAGCTGAACGCTGGCCTCGGGGGAAGTATCACAGGGACCATTAGATCAGAAAAAAAGGAGATCGTCATACTCTGTTTAGAGGCTTGTGCTGCTGATGTTTTGGTTCGCTTTTCAGAAGCCACAGGGGTCTCTAGTAGTTGGGCTGGCATGCCCTCAAATGCTACACACTGGCAGTTAATCACATAGATCTCCAGCAACAAAACCAGCCCGGCCAAGTGAGAAATAAATAGGAAAGAACATGACAGAGAAAAGTGGGGGAGAGACAGGCAGTTAGACAGAGAGAGAGAGAGAGAGAGAGAGAGAAAGAGAGACTAGAATGGAAGACAGTGAAGAAAAAGGTAAAGGAAAGAGAAAGAAACATGATTACTGCAGACAGACAGAGGTAAGAAGACATTATCTGATTTCTGACAATTAATAACTCATTAGTTAAAATGCAGGTCTGTGGCAAGTAGTCAGTGGCAACACAATAAAAACCTGTTAACCGTGCTGTTGGTGCTGAATTGGCTCCTTGGATAGACACCAGAATTTAGACCAACTCCTTCCCCACAAACTATCAGGAAAAACAAAAGACATTCTCTCTATCCCTCCGTCATTGCCATAGGTAGCTGAAATGACGGGCAAGAGACAGAAATCTGTGGTACAAATATACCTTTTGAATAAACTGTGCAAACTTTCTGTCCATTGGCAACCAAGTTAACTAAATTAATATTTAGGCTGGCTAGCATGTCAGCAATTAGCTCACCAGCTACAGCAGTTCATCAGTGAGCCCCATGATATGCTGCTATGTCGCCAGGCTTTGAGAACCAAATATTTTGGGGAATGAATTTCGCTGTAGAACTCTCTGGTGCGTCCATGTTTTTAGTCAGTTCACGGGGAGGGCTACACAGCCTGTGGAAAACAGTTGTGTAATGTCTTCTGTGGCTCTAGAGGAGATTTGTCAAGTGAGAATTTCTTTCAGGATATTTTTTCATGATATCTTGGCCTCTGCTGCATCGATTTTTAACTATTCCTTAAAAAAAATATGTCTCCTGTGAGTCCCTCAACTTACAGAAGTGCGATGCTATATCACTGCAGTACCTCTTTAAAAAAAAAAAAAAGAAAAAAAAAGATAGCTCCTGTAGACAGAAATAATCTTCCACTGAAGAAAATTTGGAACTGTGCTGTACACTATTATCTACTATCTACTGTGAAAATAAATGTGTTACAGTGGTTAAACATGGCAGGATAAATTATAAGTGCAGGCAGGCAGGCACCTTGGAGGGCTAGGGATCTAACATACCTCTAAGATAATGATGTCTGAGATAAGAGTCTGCCGGATTCGAATCTGAGCGGCCAGGGATTTTTGCTGCATGTTATCAACCTCTTTTTCTCACTATGTTTCCTCCAAGTCTCCATTATCACCCTTCAAATTAAAGGCAAAAAGGCAGGCTTTGACTATGGGCAAACCTTATGTATGCATAGCATGGTTGGTTCCAATTTAGCAGTATGGTTTATGACAGTTTATGTCCACACAGCAGGAGAAATCTTTACATGTCTTGTTTAACGCTGTTAAAATATTCCTTCAGTTGGACAAATTTCTCTCTCTCTCTCTCTCTCTCTTGATCTCATGATCTCAGGACCGACACATGCACAGATGCTGTGAATGAGCAAGTGTCCCTGAGCTCCTCGCAACGTTCTTACAACCCAACCCACACACTTGGTCTCCTCTCACAGCAACAGCAGCCTCAAAAGCGGTTGTGTGAAAACAAGTAGTTTCATAAACAGTGAAGAGAATCAGAGGTAGATTAATATCCAGCAGCTGATTTGTGAGCGTGTACTCTGAAGGTGTTTGGGTGTGCTGTAGGAAATTCCTCACAAATGTATGTAGTGTGTGTGTGTGTGTATGGAGACACAGATCTGTGTCAGCGATTTGTGCACCAAACTGAAATGAAATCATCTTTTTGCAGTTGACCCAAGAACTTCCACTGAAGGACCTCGACATCCGTCTCAAATGAACAGCATCCTGTCTCCTCTACACACACACACACACACACACACACACACAGACTGCTTCCAGCCCTAATGCACTCACGCAGATGGACAGAAATTAACGCACACATACAAACAGCAACCCTGCCGACCTCACACAACGCTCATCAGCCTTCACCCTGCCACCGCAGACAGAAAGAAGGCTGTGCCTGGAGGTGGAGGGTAGCAAAAGGCAGAGGCAGTGTGTGGGGTAGTAATACTACCACTCTGCTCCTCATCTGGCTCGCCCGTGGACAAAGCCCATCCGTTAGAGTGCAGGTCACGCACACCCAGGAATACAGATGGGCTGGTGAGTCTCTCTGCCCTGCCACTCAATGATTTAAGGGGTGAGATTAAACAAGAGGAGCTACTCTCACATGTATGAGCAGAGAGGGATGTGTGTGCTGCCTTTGTTTTTGTTAGAATGTGAAGGTATTTGTGGCGGTGCGTTTACACATTCGACGTGATGCACATGTACCTACTGTTGTACCTTTGTACGCTGCTTTTATTGGGAGGCGTTTGCAGGCTTGTGTGTATTTTTTCATACGCCTGGCTAACTGTGTGTATACCTGCGTATTCGTGTGTGTGAGTAAACAAGACAGCAGTGAAAGCATCCGTTTAGGCTGCAGAGCACAGTGTGCTGTGGCAGCAGAATAGGGCAGAACTGGTGGACAAACTGTTTGAATAAATCCTTTGTGGTAAAAGCAAAATAATCCGAGGCTTGTACACAAATCAGCGGGCGCCGACTCTATCACCGCCCGGCAGTGTGGTCAAGTGCAAAGTTCCTCATTCAGTTGACAGTGTGATGCTCAGAGTTGGTTCTAGGTTCTCCTGCAGTTTCAAGATAATACGCTCAGTTCAGCTTCACTGTTTGCCCTCTGACTTAATCTGTCTTGACGTACAAATTGAAGAGCCCGAATTAAAGGGGAAAAGACTGGGTGTGTGGTTTTTACAGCAGTGGCAGAAAAAAAACTAAATACATTTACTCAAACACTGGTAAGTACAGATCGGTACTAAGTTGTTGTTGTTGTTTGTTTTTTTTTCTCAGAATATGACATGATCAGCTCATAAAAAAAATATATATATACATGTACAGTAAATTATAAATGCCCCAACAGAATACAAAGTTTGCCTAATTAGCTTCACCATTAGCAGCTACAATATTAAAGTACTGCTTACATGATTATGCATCAGTAATAATAATCCAATAAGATAATGACACTCTGTAGGACAGACTGCATAATGAGCACTCTTACTTTTGACAGCAGCAAAGCCACACTATATAGTGTCCCAGACAAATGCTCTGTTTCACCCTGTATGAGTAACATTAGCGCAAAAAAAAAACAAAAAAAAAAACAACTTACTGAGCCGCAGTTGTGTAGGAAACCACAAAGAAACACGAATACCTCATGATAGCTGAAGTATCTCATTCAATTAAATGAAACCAAAATCTTATGGATTTAGTCTGATACTGTTGCACAATTTTCAACTCTCCTATGACAAACTCTCTGACGACCATTCATTCTCAATCATTCTCTGACGCAAGATGTTGAATGTAGGACTTGTACTTATAAAGCATTATTTTGACATTGAGGTATTGCTGCTCTCACTCGAGTAACAGATCTGAATACTTTTTAAGCACAGTTTTTCTCTAAGTTTAAATGTTTCATTTTATCAGGCTGAGTGAGTGTGTATCCTCGAAGAATCATATTGTTAAACATATTAGAAATGTTGTGATAGGAATAAAAATTCTCTGAAAGCAAAAAAGTCAAGATTGTGGTAGTATTTTTCCTCCTGAATCTTCACCCACATGACTGTCATCAAAAGCACCCAAAGCTTGCAGATTTTTGACAGGAATGGTTCTGCACGGTCCCGTCTGCGTTTCGTGTGTTTGGCACACAGACGGCATACGGTTTCCAGCATGTGACAGCTTCATTTAAATTTACTGAATACAGGCATTGATGGTCAGCAAAGTAACTATTGAGCCTCTTCATAAATGTTTCACCACTCTCTGGGGCGTGTGTTCGTGAGCGAGCGTGTGAATGCATCTGCGAGACGAGGGCGTTTATCTCTCTAAAGACAGCAGAGTTCGTGCAGCTTGAGGGGAAATCAGTGGGCAACACCACTGATGAGAAGATATTTGTGTGTGGGTAGCCAT
This sequence comes from Lates japonicus, assembly GCA_033238685.1. Taxonomy (NCBI): domain Eukaryota; kingdom Metazoa; phylum Chordata; class Actinopteri; family Centropomidae; genus Lates; species Lates japonicus. Next base: position 1,081,905 of record BRZM01000065.1, on the reverse strand, counting down.
TCAGGCACCGCGGTCAGAGGCTGAGTGCTCACACCACCTAGTGGCATCAAGGACTTGTATCGCTTTGCCCTCAGAGGAAATACAGCAGGAAGATAAAAAGACAAACAGAACAAAAAATGTTTACACCTGTATACTAATCACCCGTTCAATCTTTCCATTCACAACAAAGCAAGCGTGAGATTAAAACATAAAAAAAGATCATTTTTGCTGGAGTAAACCTCACAGTAAACAACACAGCAGAAACTAGAAGACAGCATGAGAGAATAAAATAGCATGTGCACAAGAGAGAGGCAAGACTGAGAAGACAAATGAACAGAGCCAGAAAAAAAGTGGCCAGAGAGCGAGGGAGATGAAAGGATGGATGCTAGGGGAAGCTACAAAATTCAGTTGTAGTCGCCCCCCCCCCCCAGACTGTGCAGCTTCACTCACATGCTTTTGATTGACAGGTGGGAAACGCTGATCCCCCTGCGCTCTGCATGTTTCTCCCTCATTCTTCCCTCTGCCTCCCCACTTACATATTCTCTCAGTGGAGGACATCCTATCAATTTGTTATCCTATGGAAACTCTGCCTTTTTCTGCATGTTTGTTCTCATCTACTTCCTTGCCACTGATCATTATGGGGGTGGGGGGCTCTCTCTGCCTTTGACTCCCTACAACTGAAGAACTGTCATGTATAATGTATAGAGGCAGATGAAAGGCAGAGGTGCCTGTCATCTACATGTAAGATTCCTGCTCTCTGGAATTTAAATCTGCGCCAATGCATGTGTTTGCCCATATATTTGTACATTGAGAATTGAGACATAAACGACACAATTAAATGCTATTTGTGCACCGTTTACTCCGTCTTGTAAATTCCTGATGCTTCAGATTTAAAGCCTGCATTTGTCCCCGCTTGTTGTATCATAGTTGACACAGCTGTCGCATGCGTGGAATCAGTGTTGCCAGATAGTATTTCACTACATTCCCCAGGCTCCCCAAGCTATTTGTAAGTTTGACTCTCGGATAGCAACTGCAACAAGAATCTTTTGTTTCCATTATGCAGCAGTCAGTCAAGCTGAGGGGCCGTGTCCACAAACTGTCACCGCTGAGTGCTGTTAAGTATACCGACCACGCTCTGGACTCTCGCTCCATCCCAGCCAGTTTGTCAGGGAGGAGGGAGAAACACACACACACACACACACACACACACACACACACATACATTTGTCACCGCACACAGTCACTTACAGCCTTGTAGGGTTACAGGCACAGAAACAAGCTAGAATACAAAGTTAAGCATTCAGCTGGTGCTACACGCATGAATAACAAAAAGAAACTAAACATCGCTTCTTAGGTAGTGCTCACCTCTCGTAGCTTTGAATGTACCAAAAAAAAAAAGGTTCCACTTACAACTCTGGAAATGAAAGAAAGCGTTCCTGTTGTTCAAACAATTCAAGGAAGAAAACACATGGGGAGTATACTCAAAGTAGCAACTTTTTTTTCATTTTGAGATACAACTATTTACATGTAACCAAAGACAATGTCCTTGAAACGGTACAAACTATTTTTTTCTCTTCCTGCAATTTTTGTTTTTCCAAATGACAACTCAGAAATATTGTATAAAATAAAAATATCAGCTTCAGGGAAAAAAGTAGTCTAAGCATTTTAAATGTCCATTAACTGCTATGTACAGGAGTATTTACATTCAGACCAGAATTTGCAAAGTAATAAAACAGTAAACAGTTGCAGTTGTGTTCACTGCAGCCCTACAAACCAGATAAACCTAATCTGCTTATACAGGTATGGCTGTCATTCAAATCAGTGATCGTACATGTGAGCAGTACAAGACGGAGGCGTTTTGAAGGTTCAGGTGCATCATCACAGGTAAAATGACACCACAAAAAGAATAAATAAATGGGAGCTTAATACATGTTGTCCAATGCCGACACACAATGATACAATGAGTACAATGAGAGTAAAAACATGAAGCTACACGTGGCTGGACATACAGAGACATGAAACCATCAGGAAAATTCCCCGCATAGACTAACATGAGCATAAAAATGACTTTTCCCATTTTATTAAATGCAGCAGGCTTAGTTGAAATTTCATGTGGTTTAAAGCCAAAACCATAATTCACTCAAGTCTGTCATTACACATGTACTATGTCCAACCACTGAGCTGTGTCACATGGGGTATGTTATAATGAAATATGATGTGAAACTTTAGACACTAATGGCATCTCACGAGGTAAAGACTTTGCATTTACAAGGAAGGAGAAAGCTTTAGATTAAATAAATTTTAAAAAATTAACTTCATTGCAAATTCAAAAGGAATCACAACTATCAGGTTTTTTTTGAGCAATTCATCACAGCCATTATACTTGTGACGTTAAATGCATAATGTAATTACATACTGCTGAATTAATTGAAATTTAAATAATCTAAACAAACTAAAATATGATCTAATTGATAATGGGTAGAAAGGAAATCCAAAATTCTTAATAGTCTGTAATTAGTGCCAATATCAGTCAGATAAAAAAAAAACCCATCCTATCAAAGTTGGCATGCCACACAGTCCGATTTAAAAGTATTTCATGATTTGGGTGGGGAAAAAATGCCCTTGAGGAAAAAAAAAAAGTTTTTAATCTAAAAACATATGAGAGAACACCTATCTGCCTTGCACAGTTTAAAAGAACATTAACGGGCACAGTGAGGACATAAAATTCAAAGCTTAAAAATACTCGTTCCCTTAAAACATTCAAACCAACTGCAAACATGTAGGTAAAATGGATGTATGCATTCAAAATCATTCCACACAGGTTTACAAACAGAGACCTCATTCTAACACCCATGAAAATGATTGTTTTTCATGCTAATCAATGATTTCACCCTTGGCCTTGACATGGATAAGCTAAGATTAAAATGTAATGATCCATAAAATTTAATTCAGAGGTTCATACTTAAGCTAAGCGACCAGGAATTGAGACTTGACAGCGGGCAGGGGACTCCACCTCAGTGGCCTGTTGCTGTCAAACCTTATGGGACGTTTTCAAGAGGAGGTCTGCTTAGAGTCCATCTTTGCATTTGACATTCCACAGAGTATATAGAAACTTGCCAGATTTAGCCTAGCCTCTGCCTGATTCCCAGTTACCTGAGGATGAATCTTGAATCTGACTCTTAACTGTAGCATTAGTTGATTGGAACTGAAGGAATCTGCATGTCTGTCAGCTAGCAGGGCTTTGGTTCAGGCTGTGCTCCAGAGAGGGAGGGAAACTTTTCTATTTGTGTGCACATCAGAGTGTGCGTTCATCAATGAAAATTCAGAGAGATCACAGGACTGGGTGATCAGGTAAAGTCAAGGGAATGTTGCTGAGACTCCAGTGACCCCTTGTTGCTCCTATTGGGTAGGGGGTACCAGAACTGCCTGGGATCCCTTTGATGTGCAGTCAGAGTGTGAGCCTGCTGCCTGGCTGCCTGTTAACAGTGCTCCAGGTAGTCGATGACCCGCGAGATGGACTTCTGTCCTGTGGAGCCCATTGCACACTGTGTGGAGAATGAGAAAACCAAACAGGAGTGAGAGGGCGCCAGCATGTGCTACTGTACTGTGGTACTGAGGTCCAGAGGCACAGACAGTGAGGATTTTTGAGGACGTTTGAGCTTCTGTTCAGTTGAAAAGGCAATATTTATGAAACAGACGGTTCTCATCTTCAGTTCTGACAGGATGAGTCACATTCAAAGCTGCTGCAAGATGCACACATCTGTAGCTGTGTAACTGTCAAGTTTAATATTAATTATAATTAATTAATTAATTAATTTTTAATTAGCCTGCATATCACTACATGTTGTGTTCAGCTGTGCTGCTTGGCATACTCACAGTGAGGTTCATGAAACTCAAGAATTTCTTCAGCATTTCTGTCATGATGGAGAAATCCCCTTTAGGTAGATTTTTTCTCACAGTAGTCACATTTATCTGAGAGGGACAGAAAAGAAGGGAGAGCCATGACATGAATATTTTTGAGTAGGAAAGCATCTCCAGTTATATAGCTGTTGTGTGTGTCTGATATTCTCACCTGGCTGCCCTGGCAGAGACAGCCCAGCAGCAGAGCGGTGTAGGAGGCAACAATGCTGTCTTCCATATGCTTGCCTGCATGCTGCAGAGCTACAGCAAACACAAGGGATAAAGAGAAAGATTCACTATTATAGTTACATATGCGGTTTCCTTTGGAGAGGAGGGTTTCAAACTCTTGGTAGGAATTGCTGAATAGATACAAATTCTGACTGGAAACATCCCCGTGAGAAGGAGTTTAAAGCTGCAATTCACTGGTTCATTACCCAGCAGTCTGTACTATGGCTTAAACATTCAGAAAGTTGCTAAAAGTGGCACTATGTCTTAATTGTTTTACTGTGCTTATTGATGACCACAATCACAAGAACAGCAAAAAAAGTGAATAACAGGGGATTTGCATTTCTTAATGTACATTTACCATTTGACCAACACAGCTTTGCGGTACATGAGCTGTTTTACCATGAATCCATAATTGTATCACTGATAGGTCACTGTATTAGTTGTAGGCTTGGCAACAGGACAAACACATAAGCTGTCAATGATTGGCTAAATCTATGGCCAGTTGACTTTTGCAGTCAATTTAAATCACCAAAATAAGTGTATCCATGCCTCTACCTCATCAGGATTGTTAAATATGACAAATTTAAAGTGCAATTTGTTCACAATCAGCAGCTCCAATGGAATGATGTTCCCATGTGCAGTGTTCTGCCAAAGGCTAAAGAAATCATGTAGGTTTTAGGGCTACAGCTAAAGATTTTTTTTTTTATCAGCCAAATACTTTCTGAATTAATCGTTTGTTTTATAAAATATCACTTATCATTTAAAGGCTTTGTTACTGTTGTAATAGTATACTATAATTTTATGGACTGAAACCCTCAAAAATGAACATGTTTTTCTTGCTCCAACCCTAATTAGCTGAGATGTAAAAAAGGAAATGAAGCCATTGCCATGGAGTAATCATTACTGCAACATTAGCCACATTTATCTTGCTTATGATTTTAGCCCAAGCTAAAAACAGCTCCTCTTACATGCAGACAAACACTGGTTCAAACATACACGAACACCTACCTTTATTTAGGTCCAACTCTTCATCCTCCTCTTCTTTCTTCTCAGTTTGGTTGTCGTTGGTTTCGGCTGCCACCCACTGGATCTCTCCCGACGTCTCCTGCCACTCTCCGCTTTGGTCCAGTGCTGGCTTGGGCGCCTCGCTGATGAGGTCGTCAGTCTTAGCCTCAGCCAGGATGGCAGCGCGCTCCCTCTCCAGGAAGAGCTGGGATTAAAGGAGAAATAAACATGTCAACTCAGAACACAAATTTAAATTGGAACCAGGTAAAACAGCAGATTTTTTTCTAATTCAAAAGAAATAAAGGACTAACAGTTGAGCATAATAGCCAAGATATTTCTTCATTGCAAGGTCAGTAACCAACTGGGTATGCCAAATACTCTGAAACAAGCCTGTAAGTCTTGATAATGAAAAGGAATTTCAAAGTTAATTTTCAAAGTCAATTTATTCTCTGAGGTTCTTTTCAGGATGTCAGAAAACTTTTCTCTAATGAGAGAGTTGGGAAAGGACTTTGGTACTAAAAACAATAATAACAATTATTATTATTCTCATTACTTATTGAGCACTTCTCCATACCCACCTTACAGCGGATACTGCTTCACACAAGGAAACAACTTCAAAACAAGCAGATCATAAACATTCTCTGATAGAGTTATAAGCTAATAAAACAAATTAGTGTTACCAAAAGGACAGGCAATAAAAAACAAAATCAGGAAAGCTCTCCTGATATCAAGAAAAGTTTTAAGAATTCTGCTGACTTGATTTCCTCAGGCAGCTTGTTCCATAGCTTAGGGGCTCTGACTGCAAATGATCTGTCACCTCTAGTTTTCAGCTGCACATCGGGAACAGATAAAAGACCTCTGCCCGAAGATCTCAGGCTATGTATGTGACACATGTGACTAAGAGGTCAGATATAAAGCAAGGAGAGAGGCCATGAAAAACCTCAACAGTAAGCCCTTAAAGTCAATTCTAAAACATACTGAGAGCATGTGCCAGGCTAAAACAGGCTTCTCATGGATCTTTTTTTCAGCCTGGCGGCTGAGCTGATTGATAGATTTTTGGTTGAGGCAGGTGAAGAAGATGATGGTGTGTAAAATGCGTCTTTGAAAAAAATTTTTAAAAAGGGATTGTATATTGGGAATATTTCTAAGATGATAAAAACAAGACTGCAAAGGTTTTGTTGTTTGCTGCTCAACATACTACTATTAATAAAGCAGAACATAAATAAAATGACATTTATATCTTGAAATCAAAGTCAGAAGTCAGTGTGCGTCGATTTGCACTTGCTTATTACTAAATCTATATAAACTCAGATGTGTGCATGTACTTAAAAAGCACTGAAGGGTGCAGCTCATGTTTGTATGCACTGAGGAAACTTGAAATGCTGACACAGCGACATAGTATCATTCATATTTATCAGTTTGCCAGAGTGATGTCTAAACTATCTTCATCACTTGCTGTTTCTGCTCACATCCTACCTTCAAAAGAAATCATTTAAAAAAAAAAACAACAATGACTGCTAAAATATTTATTAATGAGTCCTGGCACAATTCCTACCTTCACCAGTGCAGCTAGAGCACCGCAGGGTTTGGGCTTGTCAGCCTCGTCTCCCTGAGTCTCAGCTGTGCTTGGCGGTGCTACCTCTGCCGCTGTGTCTGATTGTGTTGGGTCAGCAGGCTGCATCAGGCTGTCTTCCAGACAGGTGTCGTCCACGTTGTACTCCATGTCCACCAGACAGTGGCGGTTTCTGGAGCTGTACTCCACAAGGTTAATTAGTAGACCCAGGCCCTGGAATACAAAACAGAATACACAAATAAGACACATATGGGAACAGGTTGGTAGAATATCTTTTCAACAATTATGTGGTGTTGCTTTGTTTTGTTCGAGAATGCCTTACCAGTACTCGCACGTCAAACCGCTGCTCCTGGGGGATGTAGCGTGGGACTCGAAGGACGCAATTCAGAGCAGTTACTATTAGCTGTTCCTGCTCTCCTGTCTTAGTGCTTCCCCACTCTGCAGACAAAAATAACATCATTAGTAACCACTGCTGATATCAGCCATCATAATTTCCTGCTAAGCGCCTGAGTATTACATTTTATGGTGAAATCTATAGGTATGCCGACAATGTCTGAGTGATATAGCAGAACTCTATATGACTACAGTAATAATAATATATTTCAATTGTGATACTATGCAATCATTATTTTTACATTAGACACTAAGCCACATTACTGACTTATTAACTGGCTTTTGCTATCCAGAAATTCTAGATAAAACCAACACACACTGAACAAAGGCAAAATAAAAGAAAATGCAAAAAATATAAGGTTGAAAATAACAATACCATTGTCATGGGTAAGGTTGAGCAACACTCCTATGACAGCCCTCATGCAGTCCTCCACTGCCTTGCCCACGTTACTGAAGCTGCAGTGGGGCAGCGTTGCACCCGCTGATGACAGGGAGCTGTTGTTTAATGCTCTGCTGTACCGCTGGATCATATCCTCACAGCAGCGCAAAGCTCTGGAGAAAGAAAGAAAAAATTGATTAAAGGTAAAAGCAAATAATAAAATGGAGGACATGAGGGACATTTTCAAGAAAACAAGCACAAGGGTGAAGGAGAGAGGTGGGAGAAATGAACATAGATAAAGAGCAAGGAGATTCAAAAAGACAACACAGATTTGCTTTATATGCAAACTATTTATCTAAATTTAATCAGTGGTTAAAGATCCAGCTTTGCCTATCATTCCTATTAAAAGAGCTTGGAAATCCTTATAGGCTCCTTTGCCAACAGTCTACACTACACTAATTATTCCTTTGCTTCAATAAGCTGAGGAAGTTTTCATTAATAGGCATCTAATTAATTGTAAAAGACCCATAATACCCCTCAGGACACTGTTTAATATGATGGGTACAATGGTGTTACAAAAAAGGTACAAAGGTAAACTGAATAAACTGTAATAGTCAGAGCCTCGGTATGTGTCCGTGTCCAGTCAATAATAGCTCCAAGCCGTATCTGGTGCTCACCTGGCAGAGGAGACAATGAGTTGTGAGTCTTTGTAGGCAATCAAGTAACCCTGGTTTTCTGGGTTCTGCACTGTCACCTGTTGGCAGAAGATGAAAGAGAAATAAAATCAGTCAGGGGGAAAGTACACTGAAAGGCTAAAAAAGGAGTCAAGAAACCAAAAATGAACAGAGACACTGGTGTTTGGTTCAGACTTTTGATCAATGACATTTTAAGTGAAATAGTTGAGCATCTTAAAAGCAGCCTTTCATCAGGTAACAATAAAAGTTACCAGCCAAGTCACAGCTCTCAATACTCAATTACTCATGTCCTTGAGTGCATCTTGTAAGACCTTGATGAAAGAGAGAACCCAATTTGACAGAGCAGTACTTACACTTTCAAGCACTCTCAGACACCTCTCAGCCCCCCATAAAGATGCTACAAGGTTCTCCTTGTCGTCCTCTTGGCTCAGGTTCTGCACACACTCTTTCACTGTAGCAACACAACACAACACACACAAAGGCACATAACTATTACTCATCCTGGTAGCTACTTGAAAGTCAACAGCTGTGACACCTGACCTGGGAAAACCCAATTTGCACATATACATACATTAGTACTGAAACTGAGCAGTTTACAAGTCTAACATAAGCACAGTAGCAACCCACACACCCACCTTTGTCTACAATGTGGTCCAAACCCCCCAGTAGCCGCAGTTCTTCTTTGAACCAATCCCCGGCTCTCTTGGAGGTTAGAGAGAGCAGTGTCTCCATGGCAAGGTGGCCCGTCTACAACGGAAGAAAAAGGTTTAAAAACTGCAATGTCTTCACAGTATCTTTCTAAATTTGCATACACTTCTTCATGTAGCATGACACATTTACCCTTACTGGGAACCCTGCAATCTAACACCATAGATGATAACACAATTATAGTCTACACTTAAAACATAATAGGCAATGAGCAATATAGAGCAGTAAATATAACGTGATATTTTTTGATGAGGTTTCTTAAGTATTTTTGAAGTTTTCCTTGTGAAAGGATTATTCGATCCTTACTCCTTGATCATTATTCGAAGGGACAACGCACCGTGATGTTTTCCAGGTCGAGATGCTTATTGTGCACAGTCTCGCACAGCTTCCTGATCTTCTCCTTGACCTTTGCAACCTCCTTCGCAGTAAGCTGATCCTGGTGGGCCGAGTAGTCCTGGTCCAGTTCCAGCAGCTTGATCATTAGCTCCAGACATGCCCTATCCAGATCCATGTTAAGACGGTCCCGACTCAGTATATACATCAGGGCAGCTGTGCACAGAGCAAGGTTCTGGTAGAACGATAGAGAATGGTTTTAACAAAGTGGTGTCTGTGGTGTAGAGTAACAAATGGTCATGTACATAATGGTACAAGCAAGGGGAAGTTCTCACTCGAAATATTGCACCCAAAGAAAATCCTACACTTCTAGGATGAGTGAAACATCAAGGCTTTAACCTTAAATGCAACAATGAAAAGAAATTGTGAAGTAACTGCAGACATGTGGGAATTAAAAATCCTCTTAATTAGTAAATATTGCAGAGGTGTGGATCCAGATATTAAAACACAAATCACGCTTTTTGGATCAAATGTAAGCCTGCTGTTCTAAAGCAGTTCACCCTGGCACTGCTAGCTATGTATGGTAGTTAAAAATACTAAGCAACAAAGATGACAGTACAGACTAACAATGCTGACCTTCATGACCTTTCAGAAATAAATTTGTATCAGGCCAATGTACATAATTGAACAGTGCCATTTAAGTGTACACAAACTGTAAAACTAAAAATCACATGAGTCCGTCTAACCCTGGTGTTCCCTTATTAGAATCAGTGTGGGTGCTCGCTTCACTTCTTCTACTTTTGGGTTGTTCATTAGTTAAGCACACCAGCTAAAGCTCATGGTTCAAAGTCCCTGATTCAAGACCTTTGAACTGAACCCAGAGGGACTACATTTCCATCTAGGACAAAGTAAACAACAAAAGCAGTAATTATTAAAAACTGGTTAACATATTACCACACCAAGATTTTTTAGGGGAGATGATGAACTTGGAAAAGCAGAGTTTCACTGACCGGGTGTTGCGGTGCATCGCTGAGCATTTTGAAGACCTGCGCCACTTTCCCTCTGGCACGCAGGTGCATCCTGAAACTGGGCATGGCACACCTTGTGGCCAGGCTGATTATACTGGAGCAGTGAGAGAGGAAGAGAATTAGAGGAGATTACAGATAAGTTGGGTCAAATATTTATCAGCTTGGTGCTCAAAACTAAGATCAATGAAACTGTTGAACAGTGTCCTTCCAAATCCCTTTTGTATTAAGTTTTGTATTTCTACTCTACTCTTTTCACCCTCTTCTCTCTGCATGTCTAAAAACTGAAAACCATCCCAAAGCAGGCTGGACTCCCTGCAGCTTTTTCTGAGGCCAAGGTTGTCTCTCCTGAGTAGATTCCATTTTCACAACAGAATTGCTGTATGCTTTATCATACCTTAGAAAAACACTTTTTATCTTGCCATTTTACCCCAATAGACAATGTCTTAATATAAAAGTGAGACATATAAACAGAATATTAGCACACATATGGTGTCTCATTTTTAATTTTGATTATGTCTAATATTTTTAAAATGTTGATTTTGAAAATAATCTTTCATTTTTGGAACTTATTTTGAAGGAAAATCTAGGTAAAAAAAAACAAAAAAACAAACAAAATAAACAAAAATAAAATGAAACCACAAAAATAAAAGAAGTGGGAGTGTTTGTCATTAAAAAACAGTCACTGTCATTGTTACGTTACATCTGAAGACTTTTTGAAGTAAAAAAAAAAACATCTTGCTAAACATATTCACTTTGTATTGCTACCTCTGCTACTCTCTGATAGCATAGTAATTATACTTGTTTTGTTTACTTTAATTAAGGACTGTTGCACAAATTATAACGCTTTGATCAACTACAGCTGTTTGTCCAATTGCTTTATAAATAGGCCAATCCTGGCTTGACATGAACAACTGTTAAGTGACAGGTGCTTGTAAACGTTCAATTGATGCAGTGAGGTACTTCGTACTCTTAGAAATCAGTACCAACAATGTGCCAATAGAAGATAATTCTATGTCAGAGCAGACTTAAAGGATCTGTGTAGAATGACAAAGAAGGCAGCACCAAGTGCTTTTCTCCACTTACCTAAGGCATCTTGTGTTGAGTGGCTGACTACTCTTCAGACCTGTCTCCAAGTACTCAAAATCATCTGTGAACTCTTGATTCTCTCCAAACTCCACCACGTCATTGAAGTGCTTCACATGCTGCACCACTGTGTACAGCTGGTGGAAGGGGAGTGGGGTTAATTACAGCTAATTGGGAAGCTGTGCATTTGTCCAGAGATACAATCAACTCACACAAACACACCAACACAAACACAGGGAGAAATGCTCTCATTGTTAAATTCCTATCTACTGGTTCCATTACAAGCAATAGCTGACTGTGCTAATACCCCTCATCAATCAGCTCAGCATGTGGAGATAGGGCCCGATCAACAGCTGACACTGTATGTTTACCAATACCAACAGTCATACTGTGTGTGTGCACTCAGCAAGGCTTAAGAGGAAGGACCTTGGCTTAAAACAACCCCAGTGTGTAGTGACAACTTCGCTGAAACCATTTTAGCTCAGGGGATCTGTGGCTAACAGACTGATCTGGGGTCAGAAAGCCCATCTGTAAGTGACACAAGCTGTAGGGGAGTTTAAATTAACCATAACAGTCCTCACCACTACCTCCAACCCACGCTGGTGTTCAAATAAATGCCAGTAAAAGCAGCTTGGCTGAGTGTGAAAAAGACAGATTAATTCATAACAGCATGCAAACAAATGTTGTGAAAACTGACAACAAATAAGCATTTAACTGCAAATGACAGAGTGCCTACCCCTACATTGTTTAGCAGACATCTAAAAAACACCTCATTGCACTCTAGACTCACCTCCTTGTCTTCCTTCCTGCATTTGAGCTGTGTGACAATATCCTGGTTGAGTCGCGTGGGGATGGTCTCTGACTTAATGACTTTGGGCGGGGGTGGAGGGGCTTTGAATAAGCCATCATCTTTATGGGAGTTGCTGTCCTTGCTGCTGCTCGATAAAATGGCCTGAGGAAGAAAAGAGGCAAAGGAATGAGACTCATACCAAAGCAACAAAATCTGTTTAATGACATGTCTGCAAGATTTACCACAGCTGAATAGTCTGTTAAGCACACAAGTCTTTAATAAGTGTTGTTAACAGATGTCAAATGAGGTAGTGCTAAGTTAACAACAACTTTTAAATCCCAGTTGCCAGACTCTGATTAGCTGGTCTCTGAACAAATATTTATTTCCATGGGGGGAATTCAACACAGAATATACAAGTAAACTCTGGTTCACTTGTCCGGGAAAATAACTCTATGTGAACAGACAGAGACTAATTAGGGTAATTAATACGGAACTGTTGACAACTAGAGACCAATAAACAATATCCTGGATTGTGGACAGTGGGAAATAGGGATACTCTGTAAACAAATGGTACTAGTTATTAGCATTCATTTTACATAATTCCCTCTAATACTGCTTGCCTGCTTTGTGTGCAAAATGAATACATAGATTTCAAACAACTTTTAACATCACAAATTCACCATTTTCACTTCCAGTTCACAAAAAGGTGCCCTGTGATTAGTCTGCTTTTAAAAAAAACATGATAAAGCTAAAAAGAATATCTATAACTACACAGCTAGTGATATCTTACTGGAGCAGTTTGAGATCGAGAAAGGGGAGGCACAGGCATCTCTTCAGGCTCAGGTTGGTTCCAATGGCGAGCATTGTACACAGCTTTGGCAGGCGACTGGAACACAGCAAGAATTTAAGGATTAGTTAGTTGTTAATACCTGATATGACATTCATGTTCCATGTACATACATTCATTTACTGATAAATGTCTATCATCACAGTAAAAACCCTCCAACATATGAGGCTCAAAGAACGTACAGGAAACCGTTGGGGCACAAAGCTTATGTTATTGTTGTGAATTAATATGACTAAACGCATAAATATTGCGTACTGCAATCATGATGATAGTCTGAGACAACAGCAGCCTCAGTGTGGAGCACAACAGTCCCCAAGCAGAACAAAACATTTCCTGATAATGACACATTGTGTGACTCAATTATGTATCACAAAGACAATGTTCGGAGTTTTGTTGATGATAGAAACACTAAACACACTGAATTAGGAAAACAGACCACAAATAACCCAAAGCCACTGCAAAACATGATTCAGATATAAGCAGAGCAAATGTGAGCATTACACAAAGTATCACAAATCAAAGCTGAGTTATTCAGATAAATATGGGTCTGACCAAGAGGTAATATTAAAACCACCCCCGCCCCCCTAATAAAGGAAGACCGTACAGTGTGTGCAAGTGAACACACGTTACCCCCCATTCCTGTGAGACTGCTGTTACAGATTATTCCCTGGGCATCACCATTCAGAGCCTTGAGCCTGCAACTGTAGTTCTAGCACACATTAGTGCTGAATCACTGAAATACATTACATTACATGACAACCAAATAAATTTAGGTTTCAGTTGACTTCTTCTTCTTTCCCGCCTACATGCTCTATTTTTCCCTGCTCTCTCCCATTATCTGAGTCTATTTATAGATGAGCTGGGTATTCCGTTACATAATTGTCATTTAAACATCGATATCATTAAAAGAAATGCCTATACAAAGCCAAGCAGTGTCAGACCCTGAGTTCAACCATGGTCGGGAGAAGACCAGTTATGTAACTCACCTTGACCCTTTCATATTGATTGCAGACCCCTGTTAAACCTGTGTCAATATGAATGGGTCAAGAGATTCTTTCTTGCTCAGTTTCAGAGTTTGTAGAATTAAATAAAGTACTTACTAGTAATTACTAAAAGAATCTGTATAATAAATGACAATGACTGTTGACTCAAACAGGCAGACCCAGACACCTGCATACCATCTACCTTTTTCGGTCCACTAAGATCTTTTTGAGTCCGCTGCCAATGTCCTTAGATTTGTCACTCTGCTTCCTGAGTCCTTTCTGTCCCTCAGTGCCACCAGGACTCGAAACAACAGAAAGTCAAAAGCATCTGATGGAGAAAACCACATCAGTATGTAAATCGACTGGAAAACCAACAAAGAAAAACATTGAAGCAGCCACGTAGTTTACTTTTGGTGTGATACTAAAAATCAATCTATCAATCACACCTGTACCAAATCTGTTCAGCTCACCGTATTGCTGCTGGCCTGGCTGTCCTGTGAGTCACTGGTATGAGGGCTGTCCATTGGAGCTGAGAGCAGCTGAAGGCTGCAGCCGCCTGGCTTTCTCTTGGCCTGAGAGTGCCTCGTCATCGCTGTCACCTCACCAAGTCATCAAAGCCCAAAGTACTTGATCTTGTAGCTACTCTGCCTGCAATGCCACCTTCTGACCTTCCTCACCCTCCTGGTCTTTGTCCCTGCGCCAAAGAACCCAGCTTGGTCTCAGCTTTGGTCTTCTGTCTTTGTCTGGGTGGGTCTGAACTCAAAAAAAGACACAGTGAGAAGATTTGTTTTGTGCATGTTTGCACTATGTAGTTTTTTTTCTGACTAAAGGAAAGTGGGGAAACTAGAGCGAGATTGCCAACAACAAAACCCACTTCTTGGGTTAAACAAACAAAACAATACAGAATTCAGAAGTAGGTGCTCAAACTTTTAGATAACTGAGTCAACAGAAAACTTTTTCAAAGACAACAGTTACAAGAGGAGGCATCGTGATGTTACAATCTAGAACCCACAAACACAATATATATTGGAACTATACTAGACCACAAATGCTACATACACTAATGACAGTGTTTATGACAGCTGGATGTAATTGTTATCATTTAACTAAAATCAATACAGCGCTTCCAGTCTCATCAAAGTCGTCCGGCATGGCCATATTGCTCACCGTTTCTGGGCAGGCTGATGTGGAGTGAGCCAGCTCACGCCGGCCGTTACGATTCCGCAATTCACATGCCAATGACCGAATGCGTTATTTTGCCTGCCAGCATGGACGACGAGGAAATCGAGCGATCAATTTCGAAACCGGCGGATAGGCAAGATCATTCGCAAAATGAATACGTTCGGTCACCTGAGCCACGATTTCGCACTTCGCAGAACGCCGCGGCTTCAGCCAACCGCACCCGACGTTTGCGGTGATTTTCGTTGCGAGGTGAAAATCAAAACATCGGGCCAGTCGTGCCTTCAGTCATCCGAAAGAACATTGGGGTGCGTCCCCATGCCTTTGGTTTTGAGAGTAGACTGAGATAAGTTGAGATGAAGAGATGTCGGTCGTTGAGGTCGGCCGCTTCAGTGCTGAGTGTTGGGGACACTTTGGCCCGGCAGAGACCTCCACCATCCATCTGATTGAACACCAACCAACTGTCGAGACAACACTTTCTGTCACACCACTGGCACTTTAATATATATATATATATATATATATATATATTTTAAAATATTTGAATGATATTGTTCACTGCTTAGAGTTGATTATATTCAGACAGATTTTTAGAATCGCAAAGACAGAAATGAGAATTGCTAAACAGGAGAGTAAAGATAAACACTGGAAACAGACGGACAATTATCGCTTCGCCCGCGCCCCCAACACATCAAACAATCAGCACAGGTTATCCGTTACCGTCACCAAACTGAATATACCAACCAATTAAAATTGAATGATCAATTGAAATATTTAATAAATCAACAACGGTTAACCTTACAGCACTGCCACCAGCACTGAGCCCAGCCCTAGCATTATTTTGAACCTGACCAAACTGGCGCGAAGAAACAAAGAAATAAAAGGTCGACAACTGCCACCGGCGTTGTCATTTAACCCGCTTTGCTCCCGTTGATACGTGGAACTATCGGTTAGCATGGCTAGCTCAAAGCAGCATAGCGTTCAAAAACATTATCCGTCATGTGCGCAACACACACGGAGCCAGGGGGCACCAAACAACTTTAGTTAAACTTTACATAATTATTACCCAACGTCGCCGTGACAGTGGTAGCGAACTCACCTGCGTCTGCTAACTCGAAGGCCTGCTCCAGCTTGTAAGTTACTGTAAGTTAGCCGTTGGCTTGAACACAAAGCAAACTATGCTAACGTTAGCCCCCTGTTTTGGCATCCCACACCTGGGACCGCATCACCAGTTCAAAATCTTGCGTTTTAAATATGCAAGTACCTGCACACGCACATTTGAATGCAAAGATTAGCGTTCTGAAATCGTCGCGAGTACGAAAAGAACAGCAGCGCTCAATGTTACCTTTCAACCCGGCGACAATAAGTTAACAGTCCGCTTGTTTAGCCAGCCGGCTAGGCCTGGCGCACAAATCAAGCGGGTAAAAGTCCGTTCAACGCAGAAACAACATCAGAAACATCTTCTAGTCCGAATATGACCCCAGAGCATAAGTCACCAAACAAAAGCGACCCACACACCAGTAGCTAAAATACCAAATATATGGATAATCCACCTCTCGGCATTTTGTAAAAGCAAGGACGGCCATTAAAATATCCCTCCCTCCTCGTTCTCTCAGCAAGCATCTCTGCGAAAATGAGGTGACCAATCAGCGGCGGTGATGCTTCCAAAGCGGAGACTTCGTCAGCAAATGAGACTCGACGGTCGTTCAGAAGTCATATTGAAATGATAGGGGGCGCTGGAGGACCATGTTAGTTGATTTAAACTTGAAGACGTGCCAAAAAGAAGCGGTGCCGATGGTGTCGTCTGTTTCCAGTGTTTATCGCACTCTCTCCTGCGTTAGCAGTTACATCAAATGAGCTTTACTATCAATTTCTATGCTTTGAGATTCTATACTTTGCGATTCTAAAAATCTGTCTGTAAGAATCGCAAATCTGAAGCTCTCTAAACGGTGGTGAAATATAACGAAATACGTAATTACGTGAGTACTCCACTGCATTACAGAGGGAAATATTTTCATTTTTACTCTACTATATGTATCTCTACTATATACTCTACATACTCTATATACTCTACTCTACTATATGTATCTCACAGCATTAGTTAAAAATAGCATATATATATATATATATATATATATATATATATATATATATATAATATATATATATATATATATATATATATATATATATATATATATATATATATGTATAAACTATTTTAAGAGATGTACTTCCATACAGTCAATTCTAATTGTTTTGTGCTCACTAGACTGAATGAGAAACAGAAAGTGTGTACATCACCGACACTTGGCACTGGTCTGGGGCCCAGGTGATGACAAATGAATGGATGGTGTAGGCTAGGTCTGCGGGCCAAAGTGCTCCCAACTGTATCAACACTGAAATGACCATTACTCAGCCTAGACAGACATCATAACATCTCCTCCAAAGCATGTAGGTCCTTATAAAGATGGGGCATGGGGACACTTTTGTGTTTCTCAGTTCAGAAACAGAGGGGTACTAATTTCCCACGGGAAGCATTTGAAATGTTGATGAAAGATGTTTTTGAGTTTTTCTTTTCCACCTCACCAACAGAAAATAGAATAACTCCTACCGTATATATTTTCAAACATGTCAAAAGGTCACAGTTGAAACAAGCCACACACAGCTGTTCTCTGTATTACTGCAAAGTCACGAAATCAACAGTAAAGCAGCAAATTTGTGAACTTATTATTCATTTTTGCAGATGAGGAAGAGTCTTGTCTCAGACTACAATCAACCAGACCAGAGGTTGTCTTAGTCGCTCAGTTTCTATAATCATTATGCAACATTTTGACAAAGATAAGAGGATGAAAAAGTGCACGCGATATTCAGTCAGTGTTTAACATGTAGATTTCTGGAATCTGCATGTATTTGGGCCAGCAGTGAGAGACTGTCACTCCACATCAATGCTTAGAGGTAGTGAGGTAATATGGCCATGCCCTGGATGACTGATGGTTTGGAGCGCAGGTCTTGGCACCCCAGCAGTTATGATTTCATTAACAGGCAAACTTTACAGCCAAGTCCAGTGCTATGTATGTATACCGTAATCGCTCTGAATGTTTTGCAGTCTTGGAATAAATGAGTCAGGAATCTGTGTTATTGCCAAGTGAAATAAAAACACAGAATGTCAACTTTGTGTGTAACATCTGCCTGAAATATTTGCAACGCAGTTAGATGGGTAAATTAAGATTAGAGACTGCAACACTGATACAGAACCATGAGATGGCAGCAACACTTGCAGTCACACCTCTGTCTCAGTGCATTTTTTTTTTTTTCCTTTTTCAAAGTTACGTTT
Organism: Lates japonicus; assembly: GCA_033238685.1. Classification (NCBI taxonomy): domain Eukaryota; kingdom Metazoa; phylum Chordata; class Actinopteri; family Centropomidae; genus Lates; species Lates japonicus. The sequence goes on along the minus strand of BRZM01000065.1, from coordinate 1,063,465 downwards.
ACCTTTGGCCTTTGACCACAAATGTATACATCTATCAACTGGGTTGCCAGTATGTGATAATATTTTACCAAAATATGTCAAAATATTTCTAACTGCCCAGAAGATCCTTAAAATAATATGTGATTATGATACATGCCTGTGGGCTTCTCAACATCATGGGAAAGCATTTTTCTGTAATATAGCTTCCATGTGGTGTATGGGAATGGAAAAAAGGGGGGTGAAGGATAAACATCCACTGGTTATTAGAGGCATGGTCTGCAATTCAAATGTAAAAACTGGGAAGCCATACTGCTGAATGACAACACATGTCCCTCTGTCTTTTAGTAAAGCTGTTGAAGTTCGATTTAAGCTCTCTGCAGACAGTGCGACAAAACAGACTTTTCAATTGGTAGGTAAAGAAAACAAAAGCTTCTGCACAGTTTTTCAGATTTCACATTCAGTGAATGCGTTTTCCGTAAGAGATTTTCTTGTGTATCTTGAAGCTGCTTGTAGTGAGTGGTGGTTTCAGTAGTTCTCATGAGGTCTACTACATTGTCTCCATCCAAAATTTATGTGGTAAACAAAACTAAGTGTATTCATGCGAGCCCGACATCTGTGGCCACTGCATCGTGGGTAGGATCTCCGCTTGGCTCGCACTCCTGTCTCTGAGGTCAGCCTGTAGAGCCCCTGTCCCAACAATCACACCAGACCACTATCAAGTCCATATGAAGGCAATAAAATCAAATTTAAACCAGATCCTGATTGGTTTTATGCCCCCCCAGTAATGGTTAAGGAAACTGTGCACACACACAAAGAAAATATTGTAATGTCATCCTGGGTGCAGTCCATCTCAAAATGTGTGTGTCTGTTTATATGTGTGTAAAACTGAGGGGAAGAGAGATGGAAAGGAAATGAGAAAGTCAGCATGGTGAGTGTCAAAACAAAAGAAGGTCAACCCTTTATTTTCTTCTCAGTATACATTACATAATCAACAAAAACATTCTACAGTACTTTAAAAAAGAGTTTAGAAAACATCAATTATACAAATAAGATTTGCCCAGCGAGTCTCTAAATTGCTTACACGGCCTGACTGAGAAAAGGCCTGACTGAGCAAAAGTCCATATTAAAAAAGACACAAAACAAGAAAAAGCAGATAAAAACAATTTGCCGATAACCAGCTTTTTATGTCTGTGACCAAACAGTAGTAGCATTGATCAAAGCATTAAAGACTAAAAGTGAAAACACACATGGAAAACAAAGTACAGCATTGCTTTTAGAGCATCTGTACAGTCGTTCCTTTCAAGGCAAAACCAGAATTTTTCCTGGATGTGTGGCGCCACTGGCCTTTGGCCATGGGGAGAGGGGTGTGTCAGGTAAGCCCCCTCTCTGATATAAGGTCCACTGGTGATAAGTAAAACCTAGCTCCAGCTCCTGTGGTGTGACTTGTGTGGAGGGTCAAGGGTCGATCTCCATGGGAACAATGGTGAGGATGGCGTCCTCGTTCCCGCGGCGCACGACTACCCTCAAGGTGTCTTCCTTCTTGATGACGGCACTGACGTCGGTCGCTGATGAGATCCTCTGGCCGTTGATGGAGATGATTACGTCGTGCTCTTTCAGTCCACCACTGTAGGAGAGAGGAACAGATGACGCATTGAGGGCTGCAGAAAAGTAAGTACATGTTGTGTAGATAACAACAAAAAATAATAACTTGATTTTCTGAGTAGAGTGATATAGGAGGTGATTGGGCCCAGAGGGTAACACTGGCCCTCTAGGTCCTGCTGACCTTGGGCTTTAAGGTGCTGACCGTGTGATCACAGTGTCTCGAGTTCCAGTCCAGCTGTTGCATGGCAACCCCCAGCTCTACACTACATATCATCTCATAAATGCCACAAACAAACATCTGCAACAACAACAAAAGGCTGATGCTGCTCTGCGTGTGGTCTATAGGCTACAGTTTGTAAGAAAATAAGGTGATATGTTATATTTTCTTGTTGTGAACAAACCCTGTGAAAATACCAAAACCATAAATGAACTGATCCTGTAACAAATACCAACTAATTAAAAGCCAGATATATCTGATTGTTCTGTAAAAATACCCCCCCAAAAAAACAAACTGAAAATACATTAAAAACACATCAGTGACCCACAGTTGCTCTGGGTGACATCTTTTATTTTGAGTAAATCCCACATACAACTATTGAGTATTAAAATGACTACTCTTACTATAGTGATTAGTCCCAAATAAATGTGCCATTTACTCCTGCCTATCAGTTTTAGAAAATTACTTTTGACTTTTTGAGCTTTTTTTTTTTTTTTTTTTTTTAAATAAAAGTATCTATGACTTATTTTTAAGGATTTACATCTTCAGAAGGAACAAATGGGCTTAAGGCTGAGTGCCTCAGACTGGGTAGGGGAGTCATAAAGTTGAGAGACTGTTGTTGGGTTGGCCTTTTCATGGACTTTGTTGACCAAAACAAAAATACACAATATCACCTGCTTTATCTTTTAATGATAAAATGTGTCAGTTTTATGACAGTTGTTTCACTCTGTTACAACTGTTTCCTCTTTAGATTTTAGTAGGAAGAATAAAAACAGCAGGTTAATTTAATAGTCTGCAGATGTGATGGCTCACAAACTACACATTATGTGTCTAGTGTTCCGTACAAACATATTCAACTTGCACTTCGGTCAGGTTTGTTTACAGGTCTGTGAGCACAATCTGAATCAATATAACATCTGTTGTGAGAATTTTAATGATGGAATGATAGCACAGCAAGGTTAGAGCACCAAGCAAATAAAAACACGTTGGCCAAGTATGAAGAAAACAAACTAGTAAACCTGAAATCACACACAGGCAGAGGGAGCAGCTACCAGTGATATCAAAAGCTAACCCTCAACACAGCTGCTTAATCACAGCCACATGTAAACACAGACCACCACACCTTCACTCATAACAGCTTCCATTAACGTAACTGCAGCTCAGTACAGCCCTCATTACACTCAGCTGCTCTAACACCTCCGACGCAACAAATGGAAGGTTCTCTGCAGCAGGGTCAAGATTTCCAAAGGCCGTAAACCAACAAAAACAGGGCGAGATCAAAAGAATGAAAGTGCAGCCTAGAAAATAACATGGAATATAAAAAAGAACCGCAGAAATGTTATTATGCAAAAAGCAGGGTGACTTAAGCAATGAGTAAACTCTGACGAGGCCTTGTAGGGGAGACCACTCTGGAGCGGGGCTGGGCGAGCAGGCGCAGGAAAACCACAGCGCAGCTAGTAACCTCCCTGCATGAGGTTTGAAGAAAATAGCTGACCTCAGCGTCTCCCGAGCCCCAACTCCGCTGGAGTTGTGGTGGTGGCTGATTGGAGCGGGCTGCGATTGTGGGAGGAGGGGGATAGGGCCAGGCACTCCAGGCACGCTGGAGTGAGCTATGAATTTACGTTCTACTGAGACAGTTGTGTAGGAGGCAGCATGCGCATTTGAGCGTGTGTCTATGCGTACACGACACTTGGAGGAGAGAAATGAAATAAGGGAAGGAAATGAAATACGCTCTCTATTTCCATTGAGAAAGGGGAGCGGGTGCCGCATGGAGAGTGATGAGAGTCTTGTGTGCACATGTGTACTGTAAAGAGCCAAAGACAACATCCCATAGCTCGGAAAGAGTGAGAAACAACTTGCATTTGCACTTCACTGAAAATCATAATGTTACGACCAAATGTCATCCTTACATCGCAGCTGGTGTCTTCGCGATGACCTCCATAACGTACGCTCCAGAGGTGATGTCAGGGAAGTCACGGTGTCGAGTCTTCAGCTCTTTGGCCAGCCTAGAGGTAGAAATGCAGACAGAGAATCTAGTTATGAATCACCAATTTTTTATCCAGCACAAAACAAGAAATTTCCTGCAGTCTAAAGCATAATATAGGGAATCATTTCATACATCTACACACATTAAAGTGTGCAACTTACGCTGGAGTGAGAGTCATCATCCTAACGCCAATATATTTCTTCTTCGCAGCTGCTCTCCCTAGAGATGGACAACAACACAATACAAACACAATCAATCATCCTCTCGCCTGCAACAGTCTGAATTCTTAGTTTTATGAAGCTGTTTGTTGACCTAAAAAAATTACTAATCCTACTGGGTGTTTTTTTTGAAAGAAATATTACTTTAGACCAGACAGTGGGTCACAGATTGTCTTACTATGTCCCTGCAGGGCAGTGCACACTTGTCCACGTCTACACACAGGCAATCTTCTATGTGTTTCATCATAAATTTGGGGAGTCTTGTTTTTCTTTGTTATTTCATCATACAGACAAATCAAATCAAGAAGCCATGTTGGCAGCCACATATAAAATACATATGTGTGCTGGTCCGAAACACTACGCAATAAGGGAAGGCGTGAAAAGCAGTAAAATAGAAGGACAACCTGGCATACACTGGCACTTTCTTCTTTGTAGTTTATTTGCAATGTCATAATCCTGTTAGGTAATGCTGGGCACACATTCATAAAGCTAAAAATGGAGGCAGTATATCTCTAGAGAGCACACACAGATAAAAAAATAACTACCACACAAATGGTGCACTGAGTTATATGCTCCTTTACTGTACGTGCATATGGGATCTTGGTCCAGCCAGTTAATTTTTTTTTTTTTTTTTTTTACAGTTTGTCCTGATGATTCAAATGAAGCAATAAAATGAAAACATAATGAGTTGTGTCAGCGAGAGCTCATACCTCTGGACTGCCTGTCATAGGACTCTGCCAGGAACTGTCGAATCTTGTCTGAGGGTATGGCAAAGGAGATGCCAGCCGTCACTTTCAATGTGTTGATCCCGATCACCTCGCCGTCCTAAAACAGCAAACCACAACTTAGTGTCTGGTAGAAAAACAACTGTAAATTATTACATGGATCATCACATGTCATGGGAATGTGAAAATGTGTTCTGTCTGCCACTGAAAAAAGAAAAGAAATGACTTACCAGATTTACCAAAGGCCCTCCGGAGTTGCCGTACTGAAAAGATAAACCAGTTGTTATTTGTGTTTGTAGAAAAAACACAGTGTACACTTAATGATAACGCATCTTCATCCGCTTACATTGATGATGGCATCCGTCTGAATGTAGTCCATGTCGGAGTTGCGAAGGCCCAGCTCTCTGCCCCCTCGCTGGGTGGTGCTGACGATTCCCGTGGTGACAGTGTTCTGGAGGGAGAACGGGCTGCCGATGGCGACCACGAACTCCCCCGGCCTCAGGTCTGACGAATGGCCCAGCAACAGCACAGGCAGCTTGGTCTGTGAGAGAGGGGCAACGCATTCACATCACTGGAAGCCAAAGTTATAAAGAAACAACACTGAGTCGTGAGGCTTTGCTGAATAAAACTATGGTCGTGTAGAGCAGGAAATAGGAAGACATACATGAAATGAACCATTTATGAATTATAATGTCTATAATGTCTGCCAGGAGGCTGTTCCAGAGAGATGCTGTATGTTAGTAAAAAACGAAAGCTTCTCTGCCAGCTGCTTCTTTATCATTGCAATAGACAAGAGATCTGAATCCTAATGTTAAAGCTCTCAGTCATACAGTATATATAGGATGACAAGAGCTGATATTGGTAAGCGGTTTAATATGAAATTCATACAGTATTGATGTGTTGGTGACTGATTTGTAATGAATAGATCTCTAAAAGAAAGTCACAAACTCAGTGTTGCTTTAACCGCATTTACCCTACAGAGCTTTAAGGGCAACGCACAATCATGTGTTTTATGAGTGGACAGTAGGAAAATAATTACAGCAAAACCACAAGTCTTCTAAACACAACCCACTCAACTCTGCATGGCAATGCTCCCATACAAAAACAATTACTCCTTTTCCACTGCAGGGACAAGTGACATTTATGCCAAACAACTCAACTCAAAATGCTAATAATCAAAATCAAAAGCTTATTTGTTGGACTGAAAACGTAGCCTAGCTGACAAATCACTCCTAATGGCGAGTATGCGCCAACAGACCACAGATGCTGGAAAAAACTGACTGATACATGATAAATAATGACTACCTTAAGCTCTGGTTTAGCCCTGTTACACTGAGCAGTGGAAACCAGGCTACTGAGACCTTGCCTGCGCAGACAGACGCAGAAAGGATATATTTATCCGTCCACAGTGACAGTTTCCTTTTCTGAATGAAATCATCTCTCTCTGTGCCGGGAAGCCCGCAAGTCAAAGCCCACACGCCTCCACATCACGTTGAGTCTGTGCGCAGACAGACAGACAGACCCAACCCAGCGTCCCGACAGCAGGCGAGCACCGTCTTTTAAAAAGAAGGGACCTGCGCTTTTCCTGTGTATCCATTTTGTTTACTCTGGGTTATAAATAGGTGGCAGAGGAGGTTGCAAGGTAACTGAGACAGCAACACAAGTTGGCACACACAGACAAAAGGATCTACGTGAAATATGCATACAAGGCCGAACACTCAGACATAGCAGGCAAATCACAAATCATATTATTCTCAGTTGTAAAACATGACACCTCGCTGTCTATGCGTGCAAACATCTTACTCTGTGTTTACAGATGTCTGCAGATGTAGACAAAATGAACTCGTGGCAGGCACATGATACATTAACTAGTTCTAAAAAAAAAAAAAGACTGGATTGTGACAAAACATCTAACACGCACTTTAAATTTGGTTGTAAGTGTGTTAGACCTTGCTGTAAGCGATCTTGACCCTTGAGGTGTGGTTATTATTAGAAGATGACAAAGATAGTAACTGTGGAAGAGAACCTTTCAACCGTACTTTCCACCTTACCTTACATGCACAAGCGCTGATACACAACTACAAACACGTACGCAACTAACACAAATGTCCAAGGCCGTGTTCCTGATGCCTGTGGGCTAATTTGAACATTGTTTGGAGGTTAAAAGCAAACACGGCACTCACTCACACACACACACACACACAGGCTGCAGAAGTGTGTGCATAAAACAGGAAACAGGCATTTGGCATGTGCAAACATATAAACAGACACCTGACACAGGGCAGTCGTAATCCCCCACCCACCCCACTCCCTCCTCCCCTTCACATGGAACAAATGCCAACAGATGGAGACAGGAAACGAAAACACACACACAGCTGAGAGAGGGAGAGAGAGGGGACGTCAATTGAATGTAGTCACCTGCCAAGACATTCCAGGACTGGTCACCACATGATTACTATAGCAGTTAATGATACCAGTGGGTGTCATGGTGACTGTTGCTATCAGCAGGTGAAAACCTTGTAT